>WOGP01001371.1:1034-19393 GCA_015342065.1 Leptinotarsa undecemlineata | reverse complement strand
AATATTAACTGCAATTTTACATTTTATTGGTTTGAGTACTTCTGCTTGTTCTTTTCACAAATCATATTCATCAAACGGCACCCAGTGTGTCAAAATAGAAAACGAAATATCAAATAGCATAGTGGTTCGCCAAGGGAGTCCACAAGGTAGTGTATTGGGACTACTTTTATATACATTGTGAACCTCCAGTTTTCATAGTCATTTGACATATTACAATTGACATTTGAAATTAACAATATAACAAATGTATTGTGCATTTGAATTGGAAAATACCGTAATTTAGGAATCCTCCTCAATCTTTCTAATAATCATCTTTTAACTATAAATTGAAATAAATCTTCTACTTTATTATTTTGTAACGATACTTAGGGGCTGATATGCTGACTTTCAGTGACAGATACAAAAATTTAGGTTTACTCATAGATTTTAAATAAATCTTCTACTGTATTATTTTGTAACGATACTTAGGGGCTGATGTGCTGACTTTCAGTGACAGATACAAAAATTTAGGTTTACTCATAGATTTTAAATTACGTTTTAAATCACGTCAACAGATAATGTATTTAAGTTTGGAAGTGAAGAATATGTTGAGCGATACTATGATATTGTCCCATTTCAATCACTGTGACGTTATGTTTGGTTCAAGTACAGATTGTAGTGATATACGTCGAATCTAAAGGATATGGGATGGTTGAATATGTATAACAGAAGCAAATTAGACGCTCTCACTTTTTACTATTCAACAATCCTAAATATTCATTATAGAAAAGTTATATATAGAACAGATGTGCATAACGTCAATCTTCGGAGAAGAAGTATGATCCATTATTCCTGTACACAATGACGAAATTTATGAAAGTTCATTTACCTATCAGATATCTCTTCACGGCAATCTCCTGAGTTTTCTTCATCAATTCATACTTTCAAAAAAAATGTCAAAAAACATTTGTTTGAGAAGCAATGAAACATGATTTTTTTTTTCTAGAATATTTATTAATATTATATTAATTAGTGCTGTATAAGTTTACGTAGACTGAGAATGAACTGTGCTAGTGAAAATGAATTCTAAATACGTTGTGAGTTTGCCTAAATTGGAGGGTCGTGACAATTTTGCAGAATGGGCTTTCGCAGCGGAGAATTTTCTTGTGCTAAACGGACTTCTAGTTGCATTCTAGAAACCAAGCCAGAAGAAGCCACATCAGATGCAAGGTCAAACAAATGTTCGATTACTCGGGATTTACTAGGCGAATCAGCTTGTTGAGAACCTTAATCTCGATTCATCTGGAGAATTGAACATCTATGACATCGTATGTAACGCAGATTATAAAAATAAGTCAAAAATTAAGTGGAACAGGCTAGTACTAGAGTGCCACAAAGATTTAGCCAAAGCCTTGGTAGATATTAACATTAAACTGAGGTGGATTAAAGGACACAACAGGAGTAAAGGTAATCGCATTGCCGATTCTTCATCCAATAGCTGGACTAAGAATTTTAGGACCCAGTGGCACCCACGGCCTGATGACTTCAACAATTACGGAACTAGCCAAGCGTCACACTCATGATCAATCCCTAAAGAGATGGAATGGAATAAACCGATGTAATCTTGCCAGGATCACCCTGGGCGACCTTGGAAAGCTGGCGCCGAAAAAATATCTGACGATGACCAGAAGAAAATTTACGCTTAACAGTAGGATTTCTGACTGGCCACTGTCAACTGAGGAAACGTCTCCATAATATGGGGCTAGTGGACACACCTCTATACAGGATATGTGAACAGACTGTCAGGCATGTCCTATGCGAGTGCCCGGAGTTATCGTCAATAAGAGAGTGTGTGTTCGGCGAGTCTTGGCTCACACCTGCCGATATAAAGGAGATGTATCCAGTGACATGTCCACATTCCTGGAAAGGATAGGATGGACTATAACCTAGAAGGACAACTCTTCGGGAGGATGTACAATGGGTCACATGTGGCCTAAGTGCTGTGGGCTTACACTCACCCTTTCTACTCTACATATACATAGATCTATGACATCGTATGTAACGCAGGTTATAGAAACAAATCAAAAATTAAGTGGAACAGGCTTCAATATTTAACGATGAGTGGGCCAGATCCTTGTTTTTGCCCGGATCATCCGAAAAATATTCGCCAATGATAATGGCGATAGAACATTCTAAGGACAGCCAACGCCATCAAAACAAAGCTAATGGACTTGAAGGAAGCCAGTGGCGACGTTAGTAGAGTATTTGCGAATTTTCACAAAAATAAGATTGGCAGCAATGGTGGAACCAAAGACGATGGATATATTATGTCAAAGTCAAACCCGAAAATAATAAAATAATGGTATACAAACCGTACACTATCGTAATCAGTGCACAAATTTTGATAAGGATACATCATATACTAAAGCATTTGCACGCAAACAAACGAATGCCTTTAGTGCTGTGTTCCTTAATGGAAATTTTTCAAAGAATGATTGGTATGTTGATTCGGGAGCGAGTGCTCACTTAATCGCGAATGAGAAGTGGATAAAAATACCTCTACCAAATATCCTATCAAAGAAATTGTTGTCGCTAGCAAAGAAAAGGTGTCTGTTAAGTTCTCAGGCGAAGTGCAAATTGCTACTACGACAGATGACTGTGAATATGACGTGGTTGTTGAAGAAGTTTTAGACGTTTCGAGCTTGACCACGAATCTCTTATCAGTAAGTCAGTTAATAGTAAAAGGTAATAGAATGAATTTTACTAGTGATGGCTGTTAAATATATAATGAAGCGCACATGAAGCTGTGTTGCCACAGCTAGTTTGATAAATGGTGTCTACTAGTTAAAAATGCCTGAAAGGTTTTTGGTTGCAGTAATGACCTCAAATGACATGTGGCATCGCAGGTTAGGTCATCTCAATAGCAACTACCCTAATAAAATGGAGAATGCCGTCAAAGGGCTAACACTTGACAGAAGGGCTGATATTTCAAAGTCGTCGTGCAAGGTATGTTGCGAAGCTAAACAAAGTAGATTGCCTTTTCCACAGAATGGCAACAGAACTGATGATCTTCTGTAGTTGATGCACAATGATATATGTGGGCCATTTAGCAATGTTCCTATTGGTAGCTCAAAATATTATATTTTGTTTGTGGATGACTATAGCCGCATGATACACTTTTACTTTCTCGCAAACAAAAGTACAGCTCTTAGTTGTTTTAAAATATATAAGACAGTAGCAGATAATCAACTGAATAAGAAAATCAAGAAGTTGCTTACAGATAACGGAAAGGAATATTGTAGTAAATAATTTGAGAAGTATCTTACCAATTCAGGAATTATTCACCAGAAGAGCAATCCGTACATGCCTAAAAAGAACAGATTGGCCGAACATTGTAAATCATTCAGTGGTGGAAAATGCAATGCAATGACGCTTGTCTGGATGATAGTTTTTGTTCCTTAGCGGCATATACTGCTGTATATCTTCAGAATAGGACTGTAGCATCAGCTTTGAACAGGAAAACTCTATATGAGGTGTGGACATCGAGAAAAACAAATATAAGCCATTTGAAAGTCTTCGGAAGCAGAGCAATGATTGATATCTCAAAAGGAAAAAGGGTGAAATGGGATGAGAAAGCAGGCTGAGAAGGGCATACTAGAAGGCTATGCAAAGGATTTACAAGGTTATAGTTTTTATATTCATAGAACAAAAGTAATCACAACCAGCCGTGATGTGATTATTATTGAAAAACCTACCCAAGTAGAAAGTCCAGTTCAGATCGAAGAATTACAATCACAGACTGAATCCTCCGAAGTACATTCAGATTCAGATAACACTGAAAGTGAGGGGAATCACCATCGTGATTCCCCTATATTCCTGATGAATAAGAGATCTCCTTCTCTAGTGGTGAAAGTGTAGTGGGAGTAGCTGAAAAAATGTTGTTAGAAACAGTGCGAGATGAGTTACAATGTTTTGAGGACAATAATTAAACTGTCTTCAGAGTCAAATATCCAAAGTATAATAACGGCCATTGCAATAGTAACATAAAATATTATTTCATTTATTGAGATCGAGGTCGATCACCCGTTTCTTTGGTGATCACCCGTTTCCAGTGAAAAAGCGCTGAACTACTTTATGACTGTTGGACCTTTGAGCGTCGTTGTGGTCATGTTAAAATTGAGTTAGACTAAACAATTGAATATATTGCATCCTGCCGATGATTATACGGTAGGGAAGGTTGAAAAAACGTTGAGATGAGACTTTTCTGGATAGCGTTGTTGGCGCGAAGGATAGGCAGTTTTCTTCAGGAAGACACAAGAAGGTCGGTCACCGGATCTCGTCGAGACGAGATCGGGGGTCTCATCCCTCAGCCTTCGAGGCTGGGGAAGGTGGCCTTAATTGGGCATGCGTGGTGCAACATTTAAGAAAAATCGGTGTCGTGAAATCCTAAGTTGGTATTGAGTACAGGGGAGTTTAAAATTAAAAGTGTTGGTGTTGAAGACACCTCGGGTCAACAGAATCTATGGTTGACCACGAACCATCCAAAGATGCGTTATATGAGTGTTTGTTATTTTTTTACTAACCAGTTGATATTTAAAGAGAGTTCACCTATTATTTTGTCTGAATCCACTTTCCTGATTGCAAAGGGGTTATATATTGTTGGATTCCTAGTGCTGATTTTTTAGCTAGAGTTCATAATACAATTACAAAAAAGTGGGAAAATTTAAAGTTATACACCACTCTCCCTAAAGTAAAAGTAAAACTAGGAGTATTTTGTACCGAGTTAGCGCCTTTGTAATTATTCAACAGGTTCGATTAATAGTGAATAGCACTGTTAAATTGGCGGCATTTACTTTGTTCCAGTTTCATTCATTTTCTAGAATTTAACATTTTACTTTTATATAATATTTTACACGTTTTTATTTTGTCCATGGAGTCGTTTTCCTACTTATCATACTTTATATTTGAAACTTTGGACTTTCATTTTCTTTTGGACTGAGAAAAATACCATTCTCGTAGAGTAATATGAAGTTGAGAGAACAAAAAACAGATAGGAGACATTTTGTCAATCTATTGAGAAGAGGATAGTGAGTGAAAAACATTTTAATTAAGAATAAAAACTCAGTTCTGGAACCACATAATGTAAGAGAATATAAGTAGGTATATCAAATGATCAGATTTCAAGAAAAGACCGGCCTTCGTGCGACCGGCATTGCCTAACAGAATTGTGTAACTTCCAAATTTTGATGTGGAGAAATCTGCATCTGGTGACAGCAGCTGCCTAATTTTTGTACATTGTTACACTGTCCGAGAAAAGGATAAACCCAGCATTCATTTGTAACAAAAGCGTTCGGAGGAGCCTATTCTGTCCAACTGATCTCCTACCTTCAACATTGCAATATCATCTCTAATAACCAAAACGGATTCAAGAAAGCTAAATCAACTTCAATGGCTATTGAGCAAGCTCTGAATTTTATCTATGAACAGAATGTACTAGGTATAATATTCTATGATTTAACTCGTGCATTCGATATGGTTAACGACGAGTCACTCTTTCGTAAATTATACAGCATAGGAATTCGTGGTTTACCACATGATTGGATAGTATCATAATTAAAAAATCGTACGCAAGTGACAATAATAAAAAAAAGCAAATCTGACTATGAGAGTGCTGAGTTAGAAGAGCCCCAGAGGCAGATGTCAAATGACATCTACGATACGTGTACCACACCAAATAGAACGGTACTTTACGCTGATGACACAAATACACTCCTAGCCCATAACAAATTGGAAAGTCTGGTAAACTTGGGTAATTATGCATGTGATGAATTCAGTAAATACTGTAGCGACAATGACCTTGTCTGCACTATAAAGACAACCAAGTTTATTAATTTCTCACCCAAAAACGGTACCTCAAATCCAGATCTAATGAACAACATCAATATGAGTGGTGACACTCAGGTAGCTAGATTTTTAGGAATACTCCTGGATCAAAAGCTAACATGAGAGACACATATCGACAGTTTATGTGTGAAGGTTGGCAGTGGAAACTACGCAATTCGGAATCTACAAGACACTGTTTTTACATAAGTTATAAAACTAATGTATCACGGACTGATACAATCAAGGCTACAGTATGGATAGATCTTCTGGGGTAACTCTGCATATACTGACCGTATTTTTAAGGTTCAGAAAAGAGTCATTTGCCATGTCTCCACATGTTACAGCTAGTGTTACTCATCTCTGATAATAAACATCTAAATTCAAAAAACTCTGATATACCTAATCATGCCACTCGGGGTGAAGATACTTTATACCACTCCTACTCTCGCTTAAGTGTGAGTCAGAATTCCCAAAAATACCTGGGTAATAAATGCTTCAATAAAATAACAACTTTTATAGGGATCAACAAAAGTAGAACTGTAATGAGAAATGAACTATATGGTTTCTTGTTGGATAACTGCTTCTATAGTATGAATGAATGTCTTGCTTTCAGTGCTTATATAAATGATATAGTTTCTTTTATAGATGTAGTCTTTTTTAAATTTTTTCAAGATCAAACATTTGTGTTAAGCTTTTAGCGTTTCACTTTTTTGACTAGTCCAATAAGTTTTCTCATGTATTTAATGTTGTAATTGTGTGTGTGAAAATTTCAGTGATGAATGAAACTATTTCTATTTCTTCATATAGGTATCACCAATTACGAAAACATATAATTTTGTTGATCTATATCTGATTTTCTATATTTACAGAGAGACGTTCACATGTTTAGATATCAACATATTTTTACTTTCACGTGGCATTTTTAAAGTGTGATTCCATGTTAGGAAAACGGTTAACGAAAAAACAGATTTCAACAGATTTTTTTTACCAGGTTTACTAATCTGGTATTGATTTGTTAAATTTTTCTCAATATGGAAAGCAAGTAGTTAAAACCGTCGTCTAGGAGAATATATTTTCCCACTAACTATAAAGTTTTTAATTTTCCTATTTTCTCGTTTAGCTAACTCACTGTGTTTCAGCCTAATTTTTTTTCATGACTTGAGTCGATTATTATGTCGTGTTATGTCTAAACACTTCAGGAATTTCTGTGGAAATATTGCCTGTAGAAATTCAATTCGAGCATAATCAAAAAACGACACAGATTACATTTTTGTATATCAACCCTGATTAAATTTCTCAAGTCAGCTTCAGTAACTGTAATGTAAATCATATATAGTGTGTTCCAGCTAAAACTTGTCACCCCCCTAATCTGTGAACTTGTGAAAAAATTGAAAATCAGTCAGACCCGTCGATTTTTATTCCAAAGAGGAATACTTTCACCAAAAACATCATCCTTGTGTTGTCAACCCCCTCATCTCCAGCACCCCCTTCAGAATTTTCAATGGGACTACTATACTCGTGATACCTCATTTTGAAGGGAATTCAATCCCAATACTTCGGTGTACTGAAATTGAGAATCAATCACGTTTTATTGAAGTCTTAATGAAAAATGAGTTTTATCAAGATATTTTTATTTTTCATCACCTAAAATATTGTCATCGTAAGAAAGGTTCACTGTGGGTACGCCACTGTATTGAAAAATACAGAAACAATAGTTTGGAAGGTGAGACAGACGTTTTTATGAAAAAAAATAATGTCGCCATGTATTTTTGTATAGGCATATCTTTGTTTAAGCCTTGGTATATTGATTCATTCGACATTTTGGAAACTTTAGAAAATGGTTCATACTATACAAGAGAGAATATCCATTGTAGCTGTACTAGACGATGTGCTAGAGCTACGGCTTGAATTTTCAAAACAATTCATCCAGAGAGAAACCACATAATATCAGTTCGTGATTCAATTGATGAATGAGTTCACGCAGCTGAATGAAAAACATGAACGAGAGATACCTATGAGAAATTAAGGAGTCGCTGTTACGGTTCTAGGACATGCGGTGATGGGAAATAACTAATCTTTAGGACAACTTGAGACCATTTCTGGAGTTTCTAAAAGCAGTGTACATCGAATTCTGAAAGAAGCAAACTTCCATCCCCATAAAATGCAGAATATACAAGAATTATATGAAGATGATCCTGACAAACGTACAGAGTTTTGTAAAATCATGAGTCAATTATTGATTGATGATTATAATTAACTCTAGAATGTGTGCTTTTCTGACGATTTTTTTTTATTCAAATGGGCATGTGAACAGGCACAACTGCACATACTGCACACAAACTCTCTAGAAATTGAATGTTTGGGTTGGCATTCTGGGAGACCGTACTGTAAGTCCATATTTTATAGATGGTAATCCCAACGGACAAACGTACTTTGTACTATTTGATACAACTGTGGACCCTAGACTCAGTCAGTTACTTGAAGAGAATGATAGTCTACTTGAAGATGAGCTCACCTTTCAACAAAATGGAGCTCCTCCACATTTTGTTGAATCTGTACCTCAATTTTTAGATGACAATTTCACATGGAGATGAATTGGAAGGCAAGGACAATAGACTTTTTAAGGGGTTATTTGAAATTCGAAGTTAATATTACACAGCCAAATTCTCTTGATGATCTACACAGAAGAATTGTTGTGGAGTCCGATAGATCCTCAACTTCAGTACACCGATGTATTTGGGATTGGATTCCCTTCAAAATGATGTATCACAAGTATAGTAGTCCCATTGAAAATTCTGAAATCGCCTGTCTGAGCGATTTTCAATGTTTTCATGAGTTCGCAAATTAGGGGGATGATTTTAGCTGGGACACACTTTATATAAATATACATCCCTGTTCATGTGATTGACTGTCTTAAATATGAAGTAAAATGATAAGTGATCCAAGTATATTGCTTTGCCAAAATTATCAGATACATGATCTAAATCTTCGCAATTCTACACGTAACATATTATGGAATCAGCTGTTCATATGATTGGTTTGTACCAGTTTTTATAAAAATTGATCCATTATCTGATATCAAAAAAAATTTTGGTATCCTTAGAAGTTTTACGGTTAGGGTTGTCGAATGACAAAGCTGTCAGCTTACTGAATTAAACTAAAATGAGTAAATTAACAACTTTGCACTTTCTACTCGAGTAACATATTGTCATTCAAATAGTTTCTATTATAGGAAACAATCGAAACCAAATTTCACGCAAGAGCATAATTACATTTGTAACGGTGCCCTCCAGAACGAAACTATGCAAATTCGTGGAGTTCTCAAGGATTATTAATCACATCGAAACGAAAGAGTCTGTAATAACTTTGCGGAGAAATATTTTTAGTATACCACTCGATACTGGAATAGCATAGCATTAAAGTGGTGAATATACAGTAATAACAATTCTACTCCATAAGAAACGGAAACACGTTTAAAAATACAATGATTGAGATTGATAGCTGTAATGCTATCATGTATTGATGAAGTTCAGTACAGTCATGTCAATTATTGATTGAACTAAACAACTTCAGATCATATGCAAATACAAGATCGACAAAATACAGTTCAGAAGAGAGGTCATTAATGAATATGAGATCGAAATAGGGCCAAGATAAGATCCTTGAAGATGCCTGAGGTAGCTAGATAATGGTTGGACTTATGATCCTCGTACAACAAACTGTATTCTATCATGCAATTAAGATGTTCTGAAATCAACTAAAGATCCAGAAAACTTCATTGCATCGAATCTTGCTAACTATAATAACTACCCATCCTTCCGTAGGGATTTTTGATAAATTGAGTCACCCGATATCGAAACGGGATAAAAATAAACTAAACTTCACCTTTAACTTCCCCTTCATAGAAAATTATATGTACTGTAATGTTATTGAAATAACTAATGAAAATGATGAAGCTGTATTATTATTATTATAATAATTATTTTTGTTTGCACTCCTCAGGATGGAGTGTCCCCGAAGCCCCATTAGATTTGGGAGGATGCGCCAGCATTATCAATCATTGACCACTCCACATAACGTGGGAAAAGTAATCATTGGGTTCAAGGGTCACGTGTCCCGAGCAAACGAAGTGAATCAAGAACGGCAGCCTTCTGTGAGTTTCCGGACAAGAATTTTGCCTTAATGGAGCAAGCCAGTATGATCTTGAGATTTGAGAGTAAAAAGGGCACCATTTCACCAATGACTTCAACCATATTGACTGGTCTGGATAGAGTCAGCGAAGATTGACGAGAAAATACCGATATTTCATCCGATTTCCTTCCTCTTTTCGAGCGATATTCGTCTCATCCGAATCTTAAAACTCCACCTCGAATATCGTCTTGCTTTGATGGTTCAGAAGAACTTTTCATTCGTGGCAACGTATTCAATATCCCCTGGACCGTAAGGCAACACCGTTATCTCGTCAATATCCTAAAAGTACCGTGGGCGGTAATAAAGTAACTCTCATGATCGCATTATGTCGATGGATATAGACTGCCTGACGACAATATGGGCATGCTCGATAAATTCAAGAATGGTTTGTTTTCATTTGACCGACTCGAATAAACTTTGCCTCAGAAGTTAAATGGAAACAACTGATCCAGCACTTCAAAAGTTTCTCTTAGATCAGTAGTTGCATATTATGCCGATGTTATATTCTATCACTTGTATAACTTCCGTAAACACGGCGGACTTACAGTGTAGAGATACATTAGCTCGCCATACACACAGAGGTTTGCCTGAAGACTTTATCCAGCACGGTTTCAGTCTGTCGACAAATCTGTGGTTGAGCACGGGACAGGCACGCTACGGTCTTATCATGCAGAGACTTGTCTGAAAGTAAAAGTCGATAGTTGTTTCTTGGTACCATACATTAACAGTTTTTTCTGGAGGACAGCATATTGAGGACAGCATAGACAGTCGTTTTATGGGCAAAGAGTTTTTAACTGAGTTCATAGAAATGTATAAAAGTCATCCAGCTTTATGGAAAATAAAGTCAAATGACTATGTCAACAAACATTTTAAGAATAAGGGTTATGAAGCTTTGATTCAATATTGAAAAAAAGTGTATCCTGGTGCGGACCAGAATGACAGAACATATATGTGGTGTTATGAAGCCTAGTGCTTGAGCAGAAATTCCAACGGAGTATTTTAGATCTTCATAAGATCTGCCTGTTGCAAGAAATCTAAGGGTTGCTACCAAACGTTCCTCTGGAGATTGGTTCTCGCATGGCAGTGTACTGTTTTGTTAATCTTTCTTTCACCATAGACAATAATGTATCAAAAGTTGCAATATCCATTCCAATCCAATAGTTTACAAAATCATGAGGTTCGTTTTGCCTCAATTGCTTTAATAAAGGAAAATGACTCAGAGTTTCTTTTAACAGTAGTCATTTTTTCACCCATTTGCTTCGGCGTTTTGTGGTCATAGAATAAAAAGTATTTGTCAGAAGATGTATATAGATCATACCCAAACACAATGATACTTGTTTCTTATTTGTCTTTCTGAACATTATGTCACCAACAACTATATCTTTGTCACCAATAACCGGAAAGACTGAATTCCACAGTTTTGGCAAAGACGGCAGGCAAGTTGAAATATTTTGCCAGTAACTAACAGTTTTGTCTGCAACAGAATAAATACGTCAGAGCTGTAACCTATTCCTAGTAAACCATTGTTTTGTATCATTAAACATTTCCATAACTGTTTTTACTACTTCAGGGTATGTTTGCTAGTACTTCTGAAATGTACTGCTCTGGGAGGAATCAATCTGTCATCGAATATTTTCAGTCGAAGTGTATCTGGGAGGTAAACAAGTCCCTAACCTTCCTACAATGTTTCAGGCCATCAAGGTTACTTGAGGAGTTCGGGTCTCCAAATAGGCGAATGTATTTTTCAATCTACCGGAATCCGAGTATGTTTTGAGGCGAAATTTCATAAATGTGAGCAATATTCCTAAACAGGTATAATTTTAGCTTTATTAAAATGCCGAGATATGTACAACTTTTTGGTTTGAATTAGAGTTTCAAGTTTCTGCAAAGTAATCACATAAAGACATATTAACATCCAATTTGACACCCAACAAATTGATCAACGAATTATGATGACCAGCACCACCGCATTTACCTTCTCAGAGATAGTTGATCCTTGTGGTTTTGTAGGGTTGAATTCTACTTGGTTTTTATTACCTAAGCGGAGTTTTTGTCCAAATCTTCATTAAGTTATGATTTTTTTTAAAGCATATGCATTGACATATGATGTTTGACCATCCATATACAAAAAAAACAAGCATGTCACCACCAAGGTATAATACTGAATTGATAGTCTTCTCCAATAGATTGTTGATGTATAGAATAAAAAAGGTTGGAGACAATGTGGTTTCCTGTAGAAAAGCTGCATTGGTGGTTGAGGTAACTAAAAGAGAACCATCGATGGCCACTTGTAAGAAACAGTCTTTGAGAAAACGGAAGAATCAGGAACAAGAATATCTGACAAGCTGTAATATCGAAATTCAGTTGATAAACTTGAGTGCAACAATACAAAAATTCCCCGTGTTCTATGTTGATCTCTGCTTCTGAAAACTATATTGATGATCGCTCTGAATGTTGAAGCACTCCAAATATTTGAAAATGTGTTTATTAACAAGTATCCGTGATTATAGATATATAACTGATAGTGAAGAAACTGTTCTATAGTCTTTTACGCAGTTTTCGAGTACGACAACTTTTTCAGAAAGGTTTGTTGATATTGATCTGCTTCAGTATTCGTTAGGATAAATAATTTTGTTGAGCTGTTTCAGTATCTGTATATTCATACGTATAGCATTGTGAATTGTATAGTCAGTATAAAAGGATATTTGTTTCCCTGTAAGCCGATTGTAGCGCCTAATGCAAATTTTTCGGCAAATTTGGTAAAGGAATTCAAGAAAAGGAAATATTAGAACATGGCATCTGAATGAGGGAATTATTGTGTATTGCAGTTATGGAAAAGTTCGAGATGAAAGAAAAATAAAGTAGTTCATTCATCTTCTAGAGCTTTTGTGTTAGTTACGAATTATGTTACACATTTGAGAAACTAATTTTTTCTCGGTTTGCAACTTCTAATCATAACAGTCAAAATGATCAATCATCGATGACCACTTCGGATGAAAATTAGGTCAAAAACGAAAGAACAGGTACTCTCAACTTGTATTTCACCCACACCTGTCATAAAAATCTAAAGCCTTCAATTTAGAAATTATTGAACTCAAATGAAGAGTTGTTATAAATACGATTATTGATGACAACAGACACAAGAATAAGCATTAGAAATTGTCAATATTTGTTTTGACCCACGCTCATTTCATCGTGAGTACATGAATAATTATATAATAATAATTACACAAGAATTATATTGAACCTTATTGGAAAGTGAGATAAGATGAATAACTGGCAATTTGTAGAAAAAACAAGGTTTATTCTGACTATACTCTTACAAGGTACGAAACGTTATATTATAATTTCACAAGACAGTGGTGTATATTCTACCTAGATAGTTAGGGCGGAGGCCCTATTAGTCATTAAAGAAGAAAGAAATATTACCGAATAAACTGAATATTATATATATTGAAATGGAGTCGCATATTCAACAACTTTTTTGATATCATAACTGTATTTCACCGACAAAAACAAGAATCATCTTCTAAACTTTAGAATTTAAACTGTAACACAAAGTAGTATACATATTTCAATTTCTCTAAATGCTCGTAATCCACAAAAACAGGAATATCGAATATATAACGTTGAATTTTTCTCTCAAAACTTTTCGATGACGAGAAATATAAAAATATGACTCTTCCCACTCATCGCTTCTCCGTAGAATTTTGAACCCCATAATTCTATTATTCGTTCTATTCCTTATATCGCTGCCGCATCAAAAGGAAGAATAAACATTTGTCACGTCGCTCGTTTTCGAAAGAATTTCCAGAACGCGAAACAACAATTTCATAAAGGGGATATAAGGAGATCTCCGGAATTATATCCTTTTTCGATATCTGACGCGAATGATGAGTGCAGTGATGGAAAAAATTGATACGTCCGCATGTCAATTGGGTCGGCCGCAAAATGACTTTTTTGACCTGGCAACCTTTATTCCTATAATTGGGACTTGATTAACCCAATACAACGTGTGGCAGGGTGTTTGTTTACTAACCACAGATATGAATTTATACTAAATGAACTCAATGAAAAATGGTGTATCATATCCAGAAGTCAATATTTTCTAAACTGTTTGAAAATAAGATGGTAAATCTTTCGATTTTATGATAGTCTATGAGTTTTTTTGAGCGAAGCGTAACTTAGTTTCAAATTTGTTTTGAAAGTGGTTGAAAATGTTTCATTTCATTGTGAATCTTACTAGTTCGGACTTCCATTGAGTAATATGATATAATATGATTTGAAATTTCTGAAAAAAGCAATAGAAGTAAAATTTGAAAGGAAAACCTAAAAATAAACTATACTGACCAATAAAATACAATAAAATGAAAATAAGCAACTGGAAATTGATACATTAAAAATGAAATAAAAATCAAAAAGATTTCATACCAAGTTACTTCACGACGTTTCGATTGTTAGTATTCACAACTATGTTCGGGTAGTGACTAGACTATTCCTCCGAGAAATTACTATTGATACAATATATATGTAGCTTCTTTGATTTTCCTCTTAAACCAGTGTTTCTTCCTCTGAATGATTTAAGCTTGGGACCACTAGGTGTTATGCTGCTGAGATTAATATCGCTGAAAGTGAGAAGTCATTAACATAATATTGAGCAGTCCCAAGCTGAGATCATCCACAGGGGGAATACTGGTTACAAGCTGTATATATGTTGCCCAACGACTCATTCAGCTAAGCTAGCGTAGAGATACGCAACATATGAAAACCTGTAATCAATCGGAAAAACGGTCAAATTCCACTGAACCGGCCAAGCGGAGAGAAAGAAAAGAGGATAAGTGGAAGCATTCGAATGATCTATAAATAGTAACGCAACGGCGCGTTGTCAATCACGAGTCAAGAGTTTATAAAAAGCCAAGAGATACGTCAGCGAAATGTGTCAACTGCTTGGAAGCGCATTAAGCTAGCTACAGCTGGCTGAATATTCACCAAACTAAGGACCACACAACCAGCATGGAACAGGCCTAGACAATCGGATAGTCAAAGATCCAAACTAGGGGCAAAGAAGAGACCACCGAAGGTGCAGACGGCCGGTAAAAAATAAACAACCTAATAAATGTACTAAGTAAATTCACAACTGAACAGCAAAAGATCGTGCAAGCGGTATAAGCTGCACTACTGTAGGAACACAGAAAACATTATTGATATCACGGATTCCGGAAAACTTAACAATCGGATCGTGGGACATCAACAGCGCCACAAAAAGAAAGGACGAGCTTATGGAGCTGCTATCACGGCTAGATATAGACGTCATGGCAATCCAGGAGACAAGACTCAGAAACAACCAGAACTTTCGCATTCCAGGCTACAATACCTACAAGAACGACAGGCCAGGGGTCGAGTAGCCGCGGGTGGCGCGGCCCTTCTAGTAAGGCAGATCTAGCGCAGCACGAAGATGAAAGACCCGAAATCCAGCTCAGGGAGGCTGTCGTCGTAAGAGTTAGCATAAGACTATACGAACAGCTGAGAATCTCATCCGTGTACTGCCACCGCAGGGAAACATACAGAGAGCCGACATAGCAGAGGTAGGGAGCTCGTTAGGCTCCTAGCAGAATTCGAAATCACCGCGGTAGTCGTCCCAGAGACGGCAACGTTCTACCGAAGACCAAGTTCCAGACATTATCGACGTCCCCATAGTGCAAAACATCCCTACATCGGAGATGGAAGCACTAGACGAAGGTTCGTCAGACAACATTATCCTATTCACAGCAGGAATGAGCGAAAGGGAACTAGTCGAACCAACAAAGAGAATCATCGATTGGAATGAATTCCAGCGCACCGTCCATGACGCAATAGGAGACATCCCTCGCATCGATACGAGGACTGATCTGGAGAACGCCACAACACAGCTGCAAGAGGCGATCATCTAATATATGGAGAGAAGCGTGCGGAAAGTCCCAGCCGCACGCTTCAATATACAGAACCACATCATATCGGAAATAAAGGAACTAATCAGAAGACACCTGAAGAGAAGATACCAACGGACTCGCGCTCTAATGGATAAAAAGGGGACCCACAGAGCCGGCAGAATCCTGCGGCAAGAGCTGCGTGCAATTCGAGACCGACAATGGAAAATCCGTCTGGAAGAACTCGTTCACGGATGAAGTAGAAGGAATCGAAAACAATATCGAAGATACGGTATGAACGATAAGACGACAACGAAGGGACAACGCGCAACCCCAGGCACGAACATTTCCCGAGGAAGTGAAAGGCATCGCAAGAGGCCTGTCCACTCGGAAAGCCCCAGGCCCGGACCAATTTCCAAACCCGGCACCGAAGGTCCTACTAAGAAAGGGTAAAGCAGCAATGACGAATATTATTAATGATATACTCAGTTTACAGCATTTACCGTACCCGTTCAAGGAGGCAACGTTTATCCATATCCCTAAGACGAAGAAAAATCATCTATTACCGGATAACCACAGGCCAATAAACCCCTTCCATGAGCAGAGTGGGACAACGAGTCATCTTGAAATTAACTTCATCATTTGAGATGCACGAGATATTTTTCAGATTATTGTGTGCCTAGAAAGTACATGTATTCGTCACATAATTACTGTTGTGGGGGAAACAGCACATGAGTTAATGATGGATTTTTACAGGTCAGAAAAAGCTCCACAAAAAACCGTACGAAACCATCAACAACATTGTTGGAAATATTTTCGAACCTGATCCTTTCCTGATTGCAAAAAGATACAAATTTCGGTCAAAACGGCAAGACAATGGTGAAACGGTGGCAGAGTGAGTACATGGCTGATCTCAAAAATACGGTTAAAGGAATACTTGAAGAAAAACCTGCAAAAGACTAAGTGTAATATGAAAAGTATGAAAGAAAAATCATGAAATAAAGACTGAGGGTACTAGAGAATTAGATAAAGCCATCACAAAAATAGCCTGTTACTAAGCTTAGGCCATTTTTTTCGCTCTCAAAAAGCATTTGAAGCTTTATACAAATTATTTCCTCAAGTATTTAAACTGAGTTCACAAAATACTTTTTTATATTTCAGACTTCCATATCGTCCGAAGAACACACTTTCCAGGTTATCTTTATTCGTAAATTTTTTATCGTGAAAAACATATTTCCTAGTAGTTTTGATTCAATTAGAGGAATACTTCTGAAATTGTAAAGAAGCAAATCAGTCAATATTTTTGGTTACTAACACCTATTTTACTGACAAATTGTTTTAGCTATTATTCGGCTATTAGTCAGCTTCTTATGAAATCCAAAGGGCTGGATATTATTTATGTATTCCCTTAATAATATCGTGAACAGATATGTCTTTCCATAAATTGTATATACATTTTATTTCATGAAATGAAATAAATCTTCGGCAAATCTGGACTGGGACAAATGTCATCATATGAAATCAGTGCTCTCTCAAGCATTTTTCGCACAAAAATATTCTGTGAAAATTGTCTTTCACTTTCAAAGAGCACTCTGTTTCGCATAGCAAAGTTCTATAACTTTCAATAACAAGTTCATATATAACTGCAGGAGGTCTCTCATGTCAATAACAGACAAACTTCATACCGATGTTCGATAACACCAATCTCGTTCATCACGTCTAAGTTGTATGTTCTGTGTACATGTCGAACGTAGAATATCGACAACCAGTGGAGTGTGAGTGTTCATAGGATCCTAATATTTATGATTACTTGAATAGAACTGGCCGATAGTTGTTGAAAATTCATCTTAAAACTAATTAATACAGCTTATTGTATCATATTCACTATAAAGGATTTTACAAAAACCGCGAGACGTGTTTCGCTATACAATAGCTTTCTCAAGCATAAACTAAAAGTTACTTCTAAATTACAACCATTTTATACTTTAACCTCTAACCTATTACCTACTCGTATGCTTAATTTCTAATATATGAATCTACCTGTGAAGGTCAGGTATGAATTAACTATTTCATTACCTACCGGAGTACCGGAGCTATACCTAACTATTTTCAGCTGGAAATGAACAGATTCAATAATGCCGAATTATTCAACTCATGAGTTCAAACATAAATACAGCTCCTCCATTTCCAGAAGATAGATTTGAAAGTTCAAGTTCAAAAACTCTCAATATTTTATGAACGATCAAACTGAATTGAATAATTCGCCATTATTGAATATGTTCATTTCCAGGCAGGACCTTTGCAGTTAGATTCATTCATTAGAAATTAGGCATACGAGTAGGTAATAGATCAGAGCCGTTTACGGACCGCGAAAGGTTGACCCGCGTACTAAGTACATAT
>WOGP01001370.1:0-19394 GCA_015342065.1 Leptinotarsa undecemlineata | reverse complement strand
TTTTAAGGTTAATGACATTGTTGGTACGACTGATGTAGACAATATTCCTAAAGTAATTCAAATGTTTTTTACCTTCATTCTTTAGATCGTAAATTGTCTTTTAGTGGTGTATTACGAATTTGAAATAGTAAGTTGTGGCAAATACCATCCGTTCTTTTCTGAAATGTCACTAGTAACTAACCTAGAAATAGAATGTCACCAGGAGAAGCATTCATTTTTAAGTTGAGTTTTTCATAAGAAAATTGTTGATTATTGAATTGAAAAGTGTCAAAGAAGGAGGAATAAGATGTGAAGGTGACCTAGTGAATAAATGTTTGTGTTTTTAAATAATATATTTTGTGAAAAAGAAGTCTGAAAAGTCGCCCTTTTCTGTACTTTGAAGGGCCGTAACTTCGTAAATAAGGGAGAGCGCCGCTTTTTTCTTTCGGATTCGTATTCTACGCATCAAAATACGTAAGTACAGTCAAAATTTTTTTCAAAATCGCCGGGTGTCCTCAAAACGAAAATTTACCGTGATTGGAGACATCTTGAAAAAAGCGGTTTGAAATGTTACAAAATACACGTTTCTCAAAAAATGCACCCCGGTGATCCCGAAAGGCGATTAGAATTTTGTAATTGGCTAATAAGAAGACCTGATTTTACTGTTTTCTTGAAAAATGTAATTTGGCCAGATGAAAGCACTTTTACCAATTGTGCGATTTAGTATTAACGTGTGGGCAGGAATTTGCAAAGATAGAATTTTGGGTTCTCATTTATTTTAAGGTATTCTGAATGGAGAAAACTATCACCAGTTTTCAATGTCGATTTTCGAAGATTATTTGGATGATTTACCTTTGGCTAACTATAACAATATCTGGTTTCAACATGATGATGCTCCACCGCACATTACCAGACAAGTATCTAATTACCTGACTGAAAGGTTTGGTGATGAATGGATAGGGAATAATGGGCCGGCGAGGTGGCCAGCAAGGTCTCCAGACTCGAGTGATATGAATATGATAATGGATGACTATGAAGGGCGTATGAAACTTCGAGATTGATAACGTATACCTTTCATAATTCGACTAATTGACGAACACGATGACCCGAGTATAATATGAATGAAATATGCTTACCTTTATACCGTAGGCAATAACCGTTTCGTCAGCATCACCTGGTTTGTACACTTTAAGATCCTTAGCTATCCATATTACTTTGGTGTAAGGTGGGTTGGCACAAAACTCCATGGTCAACGTTAGTGGTTGTCCATACAGGGCTGTTATGTTCTTGTTAGCCGGAGCTACAGTTGGTCGACCTGTGAAAAGAGTTGAAAGTAAGCATGGGTTTTTGATACCATGTTATTTGACATATTAATTGCAATGATAAACACAAGAAATTTTTTGACTAATTATTAGCCAACACAGTCTAGAAGGATTTTATAAAAAGTCGATTTTCCCTCAAATCGAGATTTATTATATGCCGTCAAAGTTATCAATACTGAATTGAATGAAGTTTGTGGGTTTTTTTATTGTCGTTTTTACTAAGTTAAAGTTTGACATTGATTGGAATTTTTGCAATTACAACGTCTTCGTACCGATTTTGGTAGAAATTACACTGAATGTCAATGTCAGGGTCAGAATGGACTCATCTACCAATTTTTTTTATTTTATTATTTGAAAGTTTATGTTTCAGATAGTACATCTTCAAAAAATCTGAATTTTCACTCTTCATCTTCCCCTTCAAATTAATAGTTGAATGTGGCATTCACCGAAAAGGGGCGTGGTCAAACTTGACGTCACATCAGCCGCCAGTGCTGGCGGATAAGCGAAATACATACGTGTACTGAAGCCGTAGAGAGCAAGTTGTGTGTTTTTTACTGCAGTGAATGCTGAAACTGCGTGAATATGTAACACGTGGTGTTTTCAAACCAGCCAACAAATGAAACAAAATCCGATGATTACAGCGATTCATAATCTCCAACTAAAGGCCCGGTTGCCACCGCTTGCTCGCTACGCTCGCACCGGTTGCTCAGTTATTAATTGACATAAAAATCGGAAAATTTTGGGAGATGATTTACTTTTATAATATATAATTTTCAATAAAAAACTAAATTAGCCTGAATGAGCCCATTGAATATTTCTTCAGGTTATACATGTGGATGGATTATAATCAGTTGTTTCAGGGACAAATCTTCTGCATCGTTTCCTTATAACATTCTGTTATCGCGTCTGATTAATTATGGATGAAATGTAGTTTTTATTTGTTTCGTTCACTTCTAATCTTTATATCAATGTTAACAGAGTTTCGATTCGTAGTTCTTTCCAAATCGGAACACTGCTTAGCTTCCTCATTAAGAGCTGTTGCCTTTTCCAAAAAGTTTCCTCATAGAAGTTATCTAAGAAGCATAATATCGTACCATTTCCACCATTTCCCAACCTTAAAGCAACAGTCATTCTTTTCCACCACTGTGGAGGACCTGTTTCTCCGAATATGTTCTAAAAATAAAGTTAATGATCATATTTCGCGCGTAACGTACATTTGGTTAGTGATTTCTTTTTGTTTGGTACGCTCGTCTGGAACGTATTTTTACAGATTCAGCTGTTTAGCATGCTTAGTTTTTTGATGAGAGGCATACAAATTACAAGTGTTATGCGTGTTCGGCGACTGATATCAAAAAATGGATAAAAAAATTGCATACAATTTTATGTAAATCTGTTGAAATGTTGCCAGTGGCATGCGGTAATTGCAGGTAGGTTCTTTGTATAACGTTAATTAGGATCAAGAATCACGAATTTCCACCTCAAGGGGGAAAATAGAGGTTTGAAGATTGTATTGAATTTTGTCATTTTAGAAGTTGTAAACCTTAAGTTTTGGGTTAATGAACAGTGAGTTAAATATATATTTTTTTTATTGATGCCCTTCCTTCATTTTGTGTATTTCAATATTAAATTCTACAAAAAGGATTTGTAGCTTTATATCTTCTAATTAATTATCTGCGAGCGCTTTCGACAGTTGGTAGTACTGTCATCTTCTGGCACTCCTCAAACTGGGGAGTGCCAGAAGATGAGTTTCCACAAAAAAAATCTATTTAAAATCTGTTTTTCTGTTAATTAGCTGTCGCCTCCATACGAACGACAACTCTCAGAAGTCGAGAAACTTGTGCGAACTAAGGACTAACGAGGTCCTAATAAGGTCCTAATAAGTCATCAATCACACACATTATTGACATACGTCAAGAAAATGGATGACAAGAAGAGTTATGGACTTCTGGCAGAATCTTCCTGGATTGGCTCACTCCAAGGCGTTTATTCACCGTTTGAAGCTTGATTCCAAACAGTTGTTGGACTACAGTAGGGATGAACAACGATGTCTAACAGGCCTTCTTACAGGTCACTGTCACTTGAATCATCACATGCAGAGACTTGGACTGTCGAAAGACAGTGTATGTCGCCTCTGTCTGGAAAATGATGAAACTGCAGAGCATATACTTTGAGCCTGCCCCGCTGGGGACCGAATTAGGTTCTCTGAGTTCGGCAGATCCGTATTCTCACCATCTGGCCGAGTGTGAATAGGTGTGAGCCACAATAAACCCTTATGGTTTGCGGTCGAAGGTCGAATAGACCCACTCACTTCAGACCTACCTACCTACCTACCTACGTCAAGAAAATGGAAATGTCATATTCATCATCAATCTGTATATCTGAACCCGGAGACAGTTCTTTCCAATTTACTAGATAGTATCGGAATGAGACACAAACTCCTCACAGAATATCATTGGCTTCTCTTTGCGATCGTCATAAATTCTCAGAATCAGTACTTAGTTTGCTCAATAACTACAGTGAATGTGACGTTTCAGGTTTCTGAAGCCCCAATTTTATCAAGCCATCCTGAAAAAAAAACTCTTCCAAGTTCAATATTTTCCACAACCAACTTCTACATCAAAAGTATGATCGGAGATAATTCAAACTCCGTCCCTGCCTCTTCTTGTTCTTTGCACGTGCTCTGAATTGGATTATCAATATGAGAAGCGGTGCCGGTGGCGCAAAAATCGCAGTACGGTCACTGTACTAACGGCTAACTGTTCAACAAAGTTGCAAGCAGGAAGAAGGCGAACAGGAAACCTTCACACAACTGGTATCTTTCCAATTATGTAATGTATATAACAAGGTTATTGAAATATATGATTTTTCTATGATATTACAAGACCCGACGATTTTTGAATCTGTCGAGTTCAAAGAATTCTTGTGTGACTCCTGAACAATCAGAAAGAAACCATCAGTTTTGTGTGGAAGTGTAAAACAAGTACATATCCAAATATCTCTGATTGTGTCAATATTTTGAATATAAGAGTCGAAACATTCACATTCTCCAAAGTCCCTACAAAATAAGATCTTGCGATTTTGTCGGAATGACACTACTACCCTGGATAATACCAAAAAGGACTGCAGCAGCAGCAGAACATACTTGAAATCAATCCAGTGATCACTTATAGATTAGTTTTAGAGTACTCAGTGTGTTCGGGACTCGACAGACTCGTTTGACGATTTCCCAAAATAGGTTTGTAGGTATGACTCAAGTTACTAGTCGAACGAGAATCATTTGCAAATATATTTTTCTGTAAGGAAACTTGCATAACTGTGTGTGGGATATAATTCAATGTCTATTATAGATATTAGCCAGGGAAGTAGTTATTTTCCGGCAGGTATTCGCCAGTTGCTAGTGTGTAGAAATGTCGGAAGAGATGAATTTTCGAATTTCTTATTTTGACTTTCTTTTTGAATAAACACTGGAGGCACCAGTCAATCTAATAATAACACTTATGATCTTTAAACATGACTCAACCTCTGACGGAAGAACCAAACTCTTATGAAAGTTCGAAATAGATGAACATTTCAATCTATTATAATCCTCATGCAGTCATTCTTCACTGCGGTTCTGCCGTTGAATCTGGTCATTATTACGCCTTGGTCAAAGACGAAACGGACTGGTTTGAGTTTGACGATAGTCGTATTACTAAGGGTTCTGGCGATGTCTTGAATATATTGAAGCCTCTGGAAACACCCTACGTTTTGTTTTATGAAAGAGAGGACATTGGCAGATCAAGATCTTCAGATAATTTGGTGCTGCAGATGTTTCCCGGTTTTCCTGCAGCTGAAAAAGCAAATGCGCCTTTGGAATCAATAAAGTCGCTCCCGATCGCCAATGAATTTGTGTTGTGGTTTTATAATGATATGATTTATATTTTAGTGAATAATTCAAACTTGAAAATGAAATCACTCTAAAAGGAAAAAAAATGAGACAAATCTGAGCTCATCAGTTTTTTCTTGATGAATAATGATAATGTTGAAATACTAAATTCATCTCGACAGAGTTGATCCATCTAACTAGACTATATAATTTATTGAAAATATACAGTCAAGGGCGTACATTTCAATCCTTGAGGATAAAATACCGCGATACCGTACGATTTTCCCAAACAACACTGATTTGCAGAAAAAATGTAATTTCGTTCTACTTACCCTTTACTTCAAAGTGGCCCCAATATCGAGCATTGATTTTACCCTGGGGTGGATAACATCCGTTCTCGAGGGTGGAAAATGTTCCATTAAAAATAAATCCGGGAGTGAATGAATTCATTTATTTTGTTTCATAACGTTTTTTCTGAAAAGTATTTGCGAGTGAGAGTATCAGTTTTCATCCAATAAACCAGGGTTTTCGTAAATATTTTATCAAAAGAATATTTACAGTAAAAATGTAGCTCGTACAACAAGTATGACATGTTTATACTATCTGTAGAAAAAATACATACAGAGTAAAAGCTTGCTCATTCATTAGATGCCGAAATTGAAGGTTCTTATTGAAGTAACCAAAATACAATGGATTTTTCTAGGAAAATTATTTGTTTGTAGAACCAATATATTATTTGAAAACCCTATAGAAACGGGGTAATGGTTTGTAGCTTGATTTTCACTCATTAAAGGCTAAGATTCAGAGTGAGGTATCCAAAAAATAATGCATTTTTTGAGGAAAATTAGTCAAGGAAGATTGATTCTATCTAGGTTAATTCCCCTGGGTTTAAAAGGTCGCGTTTACATAAGAAAATTATCTTTTAGGTTTTGTTTCTCCGTACCGCTATATTTTCAGTAGCTGACATTTTGTATGTAGATTCGTTGCTATGTATGTATGTAGATGTGCTATAATAAAGGATTTTCATATATTCCAACTGGGGAGCCAGTCGGTTTTTTATGTTGTAGATGTGCAAAAAAAAGGATTTTTGAATATTTCAATTGGAGCGCCCCCACTGGGAATGAAAGGGGCGCGTTTACTTATGAGATTCACCTTTTCATCATCGTTTATCTGTTTAAACAATCTATTTTTCGTTAATGAGCTGTCGCCCCCATACGAACGACAACTCTCAGAAGTTGAGAAACTTGTGCGAGCTAAGGACTAACGAGGTCTTACCTTTTAACAAGTGATTCCTAACACGGTTGCATCCCAGCTTCAACCAGATAAATTCTCTCGAGAAAAATATCTGGTCGAGGTAGGAATCGAACCCAAAATCTTCCGATGGTGAGTCGGGCGCACTACCACCGCGGCCAATTCCACAACATATTCGAAAAAAATCCATATTGTCAATTCCAGTTTGAAATTGAAAGAAAACACAACAGGATTTTTTTCAACATTTCACATACTTTGGTGTCATGAAATTCAAGTAGATTTTTCAAATCTCACAGAGAGAAACACATGTCCATCTTTGAAAAAGAGAGTCGAAGATGACCAAAATAATAAACACTGAATGACAATGTGTATGAAATATCCAAAAAAATCACTATTGCTATTTTACTTTGATAGATGAGAGCTCTAAATCAAATATCTTGTAAACGCCAAATACTTTTTTCGATTTCTGTACAACGTTTATTTGATTTTTGAACTACGTAACTTTTTAAAATCCCACCGACCTTTTAACTCTGGAGGTTTTCGAAAACTTGATGGTGGTCTGCTTGAAAAAGTAGTCTGTATAACAGTATGGTCAAAAAAATTCTTGGATTCTGTCAACACCACTTCATCAACACTACATCAACTAATTGCATTTTTCTATAATTATTTCGATGAAACTTTTTTCAATAAATAATTACAATAAAAATATATAAAAACTTGAAATAACTTAATGCAAAATGTTGCTCTTCATCGAAGTTTGCTATCTATATAAAATAAAAAATAATTTCGCTCTGCACACTTATCATACGAATTATTGAAAAGGTATAGCAACACTTTTGCTTTCATAGACAGATATTGATATACATTTTTTTAAAGCGCACACTTTGGCCTTTTTTACATCGACCGAAATGATCCTAACAAAACGAGGATTCGGAAGAAGTCGACACATTTTTTCAAGAAGTTAGCAGACACCGGTCGTATACCAGAGGATTAGCACACATAAATGGCTTTCGGAGAAAATTTTACCATTTTATTTGTAAATTATTTCGAATAAATTGATCATATTCAAGTTCTATTTACTTTCACTCGAAGAAAATTCTAATTATAAATTACAATATTAGTTTATATACCTTTTGACATCAACAACATTGAGTTGTTTCAGAGAAGAAGATGATGTTATAGAACAAGCGAATAACTCATATTTGAACAAACGTATATTCGGATTGAAAGTTTCATATTTTTCATAATGACTAATTAATTTTGAGTCAATACTATCAACTTTTTCAATAAATCAATAGCTCGTAACTGGCGCAATATTGTCAAACCACTGACATTTCTAACTTTCCGGCAATTGTCTGGGAGAAGACCGTTGTAGCATATCAGCAACGGGCCAATGAGTCTATTGTCTGCAAACTTTGAATCCCTAGTATTTTGGGCCTCAATGAGGAATTGGACCTCATTAAGAGGACTGCTCCTACTGATTTTTCATTTTACGGACAATTTCTTTCTCATACAGCGTTTCTAGTTAGGTTGGCTTTTTATCAAATAATGCTGCAGTTGATTACCCCAAAAATTAAGATTTACTTTGTGTTAATACTTTTGGAACGATTACTGTGTTCAATTCTCATAACATTCATTTATCAATATTGTCTTTCTGATTTTCCTATTTCATGTACATTTCAACTTGAAATCTATGTATGTGAATAATTACTGAGCACTCAATATATTCAGTTAACTAGTTGAGTGATGCAATAATTTTTCTGATGAAAAGTTGGTTGGGTAAGAGAATTGATGTTTTTTCGCCAACGTTTCGAATTAAATTAAATTCTTTGGAGCTACAATGCAAACCGAATTTTAATGGTAGACTGGCATCATCAACTTTTTCTGAAATATTTTCAAATTATTTTTCGAAACATAACTTTCAGAGTAGAACCAACATTATAATGAATTTGAAATCAATAGCAATTGCCATCTCCAATTCTGAAATCCATAACCGAAATCTCCAATTAATTAAGAATTTTGTAACAAAAAATAATTTTCCTAGAACCCTTTTTACAAAAATAACTGCAGGAAAAGTTCTTACCAAAATACAGAAGTGAAACTCAAATATTCCAAAGTTCCATTCAGTAGAAAATTCAATTGATTAACTTGGAATGCTACTCAGTACCTACCGAACAAATTAAAGTGACCTTTTAAAATGAAAATATATTTGGAAAGCATTTTTTTTTCGAAACAAAGGATAAAAAAAATACAAGAAATATAATTCTATCTAGAGTACAAATGGAACTGTGAAAGCTGTCACAAATGCTGTCAAACCGGACGGTAATTTGAAACACGACTTTCAGAACCCTGAGAAACTCTGAAAAACCCCACAGCTCTCGTTGAACATGAAAAAGTATCTGGACACATGTTTTTATTTCAGTCATACTACTATTTAACCATATTTATCCAAAAGACTTTTGAGCGAAATGATACATATACTCAAATGTGATAGAAGAGATGTCGATGGCCTCAATACTGCATATTTCAATTCGATTAGGGAAACTACCTGAATAATTTACATTTTTTCCATTATTATTGTTTCTTTCATTGAAGAAAAATCAGATACCACTTTATCAGAAAGACAGATAAAGCCTTTCGTTTGTTTCATGTCGTTTTGTGATGGTGCTGTCTCGGATATTTAGTTGTTGTAATGTTTTTCTTTTTTTTTTCAATATGTACTCAATATATATGATGATTTTTTAAATAGTAATATTATTAACACGAAGAAAGTATTTTTTTGTTGAGTAATTCTATTAAGAACCCATTATTTTCTGTAGAATTGAAATGATAAATATTCGTATAAGTTTTGTGGGAGGTATGTTTATGAAAATTCATTGTTACACAGCCCTGAAAAAGAATTTAATTGAATTCGAAACGTCGGCAAGAAAACAAATGTTTTTTTAAAGAAAAATTTGATCCTGTTACCCAACCAACCTTTCTCCACTAAATATATTATTACTCATTTCGAAAAGAGGTTAATGAATAATATCAGAAATGAAAAATATTCCAATTCACAAACACAATCGAATAGAGAACTGACAGGATTTCCTTGACAATCCTGATAATTATTTTGTAGCAGCCTCATCAACATATTAGGATATAATCTATCAATTCAACTGTAAATTTTATTATCAATTGTGTATATTTCATGATCACAATCATTGGCAGAGTAATATGATTTATATGAACCATTTAACTGTTTTTTCAATAAAACAAAACAACTTTTCTTATTTCCAAAAAGACAAACAGGAATATGAATGGATATACAATTAAAAAACACTTTGGTAAATATTAGAACTAGTTGTAGTACAACATTTAGAGAAATATCATGAAAAATAAGTAAGAAAAATTATCTAATCAATTGTGAGTTGTCGGAAACTTCCATCTAAACCAAACAGATCGTCATAATTTGTTGGTTTTCCTGGACGTTTGGATTCATCAGCCTTGATATTTTCTTGAGCTTCGAACCAGGGAGTATATTCTTCAAGTTTTTTCATCCACTGATCTGAAAATGAAAATAGTTTTTCACACAAGAAATTCACCTATTAATTGAGGTAACGTGAATCAATCCCATGAGACAGCGGAAGGGAGTGAACTCAAATAAATTATAAATATGAATTGGGAGGATGATACATATGACTTTCTGGAAACTGTTTCAATATTCCACAATGTGATGAGGTAGACTACAAATCAATTTCGAAAAATTGCCACCATGATGAAAACAATCTGTATAATTACAGAAATTGGATTTACAATATTAAATTACAAAAATTGATTTAAAAAATGATAAAAAACGGACAAAGTTTCAATACGGATACGTACGATATAAAGCTGTTCTGTATTTTTCTCACCGTTACATAGATTGACCTATCAGTTAAAATATCTTCAAATCGAAAAGTAGACATATCTGAACGGATCAAATTCGTTATTATCAAAATTGAAACTGTAAACTTTTCAATAGTTAGCAGACGGTACTGATTTTTTTTCATTTAGATTTCACTCTGAGATAGAGGATATTCAATCCCTGAAAAGTAGCAGAATTGCCACATACCAATATCCAAAAATACTTGTGATACATCGAATGTTTTGTGAGACAATCAACAAAATCCACATTTCAAAACTCATCTGACTTCACTAGAAGAAGTTAAGAAATGAATCAATTCAATAGAAAAACTGCGAGATATAGTTGACTTTTTCAGTGCTGAGGACGGAGGCAGATTTTGGCCTTCAAAACGTTGAGGTATCTGTGCAATTATTAGCTCTTTTTGTGAGGTACAAAATTATGAAATACAAGTTACTGATGAATAGCGCATTTTCCTTTGTAAAATACACGCAGTAACTCATCAGAGTAGACTATAAGTTTGTCTTTTCTACAGATGTATGAAGTTCTTCATTGTATAAGATGAGAATTTTCAGAAAGACATATAGAAAACTTTGATATTCTTAAAAAAAAAGTTTATCTTTGTTCAGTATAATCATTTTGTTTTACGTCAAAAAAGACGTTAAGGCCGACTTCTACATTTCCTATCTCTCAAGTGATCATCTTCCTCTTGAAGATGATCACTTGGTGATCGAAAAACGTCTCGAGGTGTTAAAATTACGGTTTGGTGTCGGAAAACAACTTCATTAATATTCATTACTACACCAAAGATTCCAAACAGTGCATCACAAATTTCCCATCTACAGGCTTTTAAAATTGATCCCGATGTTCATCGCCTTCATTGTGGACCTGTATTAGTTTGAATTTTGCTACTTGATATTATTTTTTCATATTTACTTACATACAGGATTTTTTCTAACTACGAACTACGGTACGAAACTTCAGAGGGCCTAACTTCGTTAAGTCGTTATAAAAAAAATTCCTATGAACATATGTCCAGAGTTGCTTCCTTTCTGAGATACAGAGCGTTGAAGATTTAAAAAAAAACGGTGTGCCGAATAGAAAATGTTTCCGTAGCATAAAGGTCCATTTCAGTTCACTCCGAAAATATTATCTTTGAAAAATTGTTACATCTATTATTTGTATAATAATTATTTGTCAACTACATCAATTACTGTTTCCTTCTTTGTCATCGGAAATGTTATGCTTGAATGATTTCGTATATTTTCCGTTCGATATTCCATACAGCGTGGATAACCTTGAATTATAGTTATTATTGAAGCAAACGATCGAAATCACGTTCCAAGAAAATGTTTTTTTTACCAATGAAATCACATATTCGAAAAGTAACCAAAAATAAATCTGAATGTAGATGAAATTACTAGTTAGCATGAATGCAAATGTTTTGTTGATATTCTACAGCAGTATCTGGTGTGTGTGGTGGTTAAATTGATATTCTGAGACATTATTGGACATTGCTCAACTCCATTTGCTCACACTGCGGATAAAGATTTCGATTTCATGCTTCATGAAATGTCCATCATCAAAGGACGTTCGCTACTTTATGATTTGTTCTGCCTGAACTTGGGCATTATATCCAATGTTTGACCATTATCTCTTCATTATTTTTCATTTTTCTACATTGTAAAATTGCTGTCATTGTTCAGATTATTCAAGATGTATCTTGCAAGTATTTCCTTCTATCAAAATCATTTGTTCTCATTTTTTTTGTTATTTCAATATTTTAATTTAATATTTCAATGTAGTATTGACTTTTCTGATTTTGGTTTTTCTTCTATTGCTTGTTCGCGAATTATGATTTGCCATCGCAACGGCAAAGTTTTCCGCGAATGTAAAATTCTGAAAGTATATTTGAAAAAAACAAAAATCTCTGTTTCATGACCGAACGACGATATCTCAAATCACCTACTCTCTTTGAGAAACTTTCTGTTGTGAAAGTCTTGAACGCAACAGAAAATTCAAGTTGATAACATTAAAACATCTGTTTCTGTTGAAAAACTCAGTCACTAACCGTGGAAAGTTTGTAGTTTTCCTGCTGTACCTCCATACTCTTCCGGTAACACATCTTTTGGTATATATTTGTGTAACGATTCCTGATCCGAATGAACGAAAATTCTATTCTTCAGTTTCTCTTTCAAGAACGGTTTCACCCAGCTGATGATTGTATCTACCAAAGGAGAAACGTTGACAACATGAACTTCTTTGAGTTTAACTGGATAAGCTTCCTAAAAATGAAAACAATGAGACTAGTGAAGGACGTTCAAATTTAGAATTATATAAAAATCTTTTTGGAACCTTTATTTTTGTTTCCTTTCAGTCGAAATAAAAGTTTCCAAGCAAAACTTAATTTATTAGTAGATCAATTTGTTAATTTGCTATTTGAATGCCACCACCGCCAATATAAATTATTTTGCAAACAGAATTGAAAAATTATATATTTTTCAGAGTTTTTCCAAATTTGGAGGGTCTCATATTTCACTGTTGCTCACATGCCCGTTTGAAATCTTAAATAAAAATTAATCCGTTCAAAAAGTTTGGTTTATTTTGACTATTATTGATAAACTTTAAGAAAAGGTGGGTAATTTGATATTTTACGGAAATTTCATTTTATAATTGTCAAAAGTAGGAATTACTGTTGTCTATATGTTGGCGTATAAAAATGTTGGGCATAATTGAAATTCTGAAGTTTCAAACAATCTCAAATCATTTCAAAGGCATTGAATTTCTGAAAATCTTTGTAGCGAAACATATTTTTCGACCTTTCAGACCATTTGAAATTTCACGGCGTTTTAAAATCATCATCAACGATAATAAAAAATTGTGAAACTTTGCATTGATATATTAGAAATTATTTTGATATTGTTTTTTTCATCGAAGTGTAAATAAAACGGAAAGTTGAAATTTTTAGTTTTCAAATCAAATAAACTTCCCGTTTTTTTTTATCGATAGATTTTTTACAAAATCTGATGAATCGAATGCCATCGTTATCCTTGAACGAGAAACATATTCAGAAAATTGAATCAGTCATTCAAAATGAAAACCTTACTTAAATCAAGAAAGACCCAACGGAAAATAGTCAAAATGAACTTAAATTTTTTTCTCAGATACTACAATCAAACGGAGAATCACCAACCTGCCCTAAACTATATAACGTGATGAAAACACATAAGGAGAATAACCCCATAAGACCGGTGGTTTCATATATAAATAGTCCGGTAGGAGAACTAGGAATACGTCTTAACAAGTTGTTAAAAATTTTTACCATTTTCGTTCCACCTCACAGCATTTAAAATTCACTGACTTTGGTGTAAAACATAAGGAACCAAACCATGCCACATAATTCAATTTTAGTGTAATTCAATGAAAAGACTATGTTCTCCAACATACCGTACAACGAATGTAAGCCACTCGTTTTAGATATATTAGATCAAGCCAGAGTAGAGCATATCACTTCCTTTGAAATTTCAACAGTTTTCGATGTGTGCCTAAATCAGAGTTACCTACAGTTCAACAACAATTTTTATAATCTACTGACAATCTACTTAGGGAAATTGATATAATTACACAGATAGGCCATAATAATGGTTTTAACGCAGATATAATCTAGAAGTTAGTCATAAAACAAAGACGTAAATTCACTTACAGATTAATATACCCCAGATCAGACAATCAGAAATCAAGAAATGGGTAACTATTATTATTATTTATTATTATTATTATTTTGGTAAAAGAAGAGAGAAAATTGCGGGTTTTTTCAGAAAAAATAATGTGAAAGTGGCAATCGCACCAGATGCCAGGTTATCTGATGTCTTTTTCAATGCAAAAAATAAAGTGGACAAGATGGAGAAATCTGGATTTTATAAGCTAAGTGTCCGGAGTGTAATAGTGTTTATGTGGGATAATGTGGTCGAAATTGCCAAAAACGGTATGCTGAACGTGAAAGGTCCTTCAGACTAGGTAAAAATAATTCGACGTTTTCAAACCATTTCTTGGCATGCAACCCCAAGTTCCCGAATCTAAACGATATGTAAATTTTGCACTTTGCAAGGAGGGATTGCAAACCCAATTATTTGGAATCCTTGGAAATTCACAAGTATAAACATTACGGGTGCAACCTGTTAAATGATAAAATCTATTTAGTTTACTCCTTGGTTTTCTAATTAGTATATCCACATTTTCACTAGTAAACAAAACTCAGATACTCAATCAAGCTAAGTACCTCTATTATCACAATGGTGTTATATAAGGGTTAATGTAATCAATCATTGTTAGATTAATGTATGAGTTTTAAAATATCCTTATAGGACGAAACTGCAGTAACGTTAGTTACAAATGAAAGTGTTGAAATCATAAAAAATTTCGTTTTTCTTTTATTCATTACAACTCTGCAAAATTGAAGAGTATAATAATCTACAAAAAACAAAAACCTTCAACTACTTGTAGAAAAATATCCTGTCCTAACAGACACAAGCTTGAATTATAAACTCACATACTCCATGATATTGGACGTGCAGTGCTAATGTAATTATGTTGATTTTCTGGAAACATACATTCAAACTAATATCTGGTAGTTTTCCTGATAACTGCAAAATTAAGCTTGAAAAAATTGCAGAAATGAACTCCCGTTCCAACTTTAGTACCATGCAATTTTGCTAATCATAATGTACGGCTGAGTACATATCACTTTTATATTCGTTTTCAATAAATATAATCTCAATATTAAACATCACCACTGTTATTATCAATAAATGTTCGAAATATTCACTATTCACTTTCTGACAATAATGAATTCCATAAAAATTTCTTTTTCACATTATGGAATGTTTCTGGGGTGATTTCGTTGCGAGTAATGCAATTTCATTCATCAGTTCTGAAATAAACTACTTTTGTGTCATGTATACTATAGATTCATTTCATGTTTACAAAAATATCTAATGACCATATCAGGTAATCCAGCGGGCTTTTCTAAGAAACCGATTTGGACAATGGTCACCTATCAGATTCCGGCCAACCTATTGTAATGAGGAGAGTCTCCACCTTGTCTTCCTGAAACGTCACTTCGGTTGAAAACGGATTCGAACCTATCTGTGCTATTTTTGAGGTTCTATTTCATTACTGAACGTTCAATGTGAAATCCAATTTATTCGGTGGATGAACGCAATTACCCTAGAAACATTCCAAAATTTGAGAACTTGATGTGTAAACAGACTTCATTATTGTTAGGAAGTTGATGTAAATATAAACTGTCGAAAGATCGAATAATTTTAAAATTATAATATTCATCTCAAGTTTGCAGATTCTGAACAGTATACAAAACTACTATTTATCTAGGAACGGCTTTGTCTGATTTTCTAAGATGAACAAAATTAGCTACAGAATTGAAAGACATCAAGTGAGATATCACGAGACTCCCGTTCCTATTCGAAAAACGTTATTAACGGCTTCTCGACGACAAGTGAATTGTCTTTTTGAGCGGAGGTAAATTGAAGTGCAAACTTTTTGAGTCAAGCGGAGCATATTGACATCACATTACCTTAAATAATTGTACAGAATCTACTTAAGGTATGTATTACTCAGTTACAGTCTTTCAATAATTCTTCTGCTGTTTTAGTTCTAAGCATTGGTCACTACCTACGCTGGAATGAAATGCATTATATTTTTTATAGATTATATGTGGCTGAAGGAATAAATATAATATTAAGTCACTATTTTGTTCAACTTTTGTCAACTCAGTATTTTGTGTTCTATGCAACGCTGTAATAAATATTATTTCTGACCTTTTTTTGAATCCCTTTCAAAGTTTCATTATTGAATTTGATTATTGTAACATGTGTGTATCAGTTCATCATCTTTTCATTGAATATGTTTGTTTAGAGTTTTAAAATAATTGTATTTATGTATTTTATACTCATCACTATAATATTAATCTTTAATATGCAAAGGAATTGATCGTTGTGAAATAATGATGTTATTCATATCTGCACATACTCACTTGGGTAATGACTAAAAATTTTTTAACCATCGATGGATTGATTTTTGAAAAATGGGTGGGAGTGGCTACACTTGCATCTAAAATATAAACATCCCCAGCAACACCAGTCTCTTCCGCTTCCAGACGAACATCACCTATCATGAGAACTACTTTCATAATATCTGCAATGTCATATGTTTCCACTTGATCTGTTTTACCCCGAAGAACAACAACTCTTCTACCATTAGGGGTTAACCCTGGCAAAGGAGGTATCTGCCTGAAAATGATACAGAAATAAATTCTACAGAATTGATGTTTTCAACAAAGGAAGTAAGCTGAGACAAGCAACAACAGTTTTTTCTCGTATGTTAGAATTTATAGAGACTATTTTTTTAGTATTTTCTGATAGATTTGTTTGTAATAATAATAATACTTGAAACAGTCGATTCATAAAAAATTCCAGATGATTATATCAATGGGGATATTTTATCATCAAATAAATATTTACTGATGACCTTAAAAACATGAAGATTAATATAGCGATCCGTTTTTGAACAGAAAATGAACACTGAATTACAGAAAATAATAAGTTTCTTCAAAACAAAAAACTTTCATGTAAACTTTGAATGACACGAAAAATGTTTTTTCATTCAACGTGTTTTCCAAATTCGTCATGGAATTGAAGAAATTTTATATTGATGCTTTTCCAATCATTTCGTTTTGTAGTTTCAATGAGAATGATGTATGATCTAATTCTATAACAAATGAAAATATGATTTTTCATGTAATTCGTAGTTCACATGAAGATAGTTGTTTGGAATGAACTTTTTTTTCGCTTAATCCAATGTTCATGTTGAAATAGTTTTTTCAAGAAACAATCAAAATATCAAACCTATTTGCTCTTTTCTTTTCTTCGGAATCCTTTCACGTTTTTTCGTATAGATATAGGAAACTAGAAAACCAAAATGCATTTTCCCATTTTTTTTTTCATCCAGAACATTTTGTACAAAGCGTCTTTAATGATCTTTTCTGAATACAAGTGAGAGCTCAGTTCATAAAATAATAAAACTTGATCATGTCTATAATGAGCTCGTTCTACGAAGTAACTATTTTCAAACGAATGTTATTATATCAAGAAATCCTTGTATCGTCTCAAAAATGATAGCATCTGAAAAGTATCACTCATACAATATAAACTCTCAGTTTGCAAGAGTATTCTACATGCTTCAACACAAACACCGCTCCCACAAACCAGAACTAGAATATCATTCTCGACGCGCTTCCATCAACCAAATCAAGATATAATCCTACTACCAATAGTACAGTGGAAAATTATTCGCAAATATTTTTGTTGTGCAAGAGCTTTATGAGTGTTGAAGTCCACAAAATATTTGAAAATGTGGCAGAATTCTCTTCTGGAGTCCACAAGACTATTCAAATAAGATATTTAATAAAAGGTATTATAATCTGAATTGCTGTTCACTCGTGAATTAATTTCAATGTCAACCAACATTGCTACATTTTTGTTATTTTCAGTGTATCATTCCCAATAAAAATATATACGATTTCGAAAAAATACCAAATGAGTAAGAGAGAAAATCCAGGCTGACAGGTCGTGATCAAATGGAATTTGTGATGCCAAACGTTTCATCTGCTATTGCGGTAGACATCTTCAGTATGTTATTCAGACATTTCTGGGGGTGATTTGGAAAAGATGACTTTTCTCACAAGGAGTCATTCACTTACTCAATCAGTCGATGCTGATACTTCGAAATGTTACTTCAGTCCTCGCAGTCAACGCATAAAACACTGAAGATGTCTGTTGCAATTGCAGACGAAAAGTTTTGTTCAATAACGTGCTACCGCCCGAAATTTCTCTCTCATCATGACTTTTGCCATGGAAGCATATGTTATTGAACAATTGAGTTGTAAATCATATCAGCTTATGTAACATGAACTTAACTCGACTTGTTAGAATGGAATGTGAATACATTTAAGCATCAGAGTACAGTTTCGAGATTCTCATGCAATATTCTTTCCACCGTCGAAACAGAGATTAACAATTCTTAACATTTTTCCGAATTCAATTTTTGAATAATTTCTTTGAAAAGATTTGTGTGTACACAAGATTACTACTGGATAATTTTAGAATTACGATTACAGAAACAAAACAGAATTACGTTTTAATTTTCATTATTTTCATAATCTTCTCTACCCAACCAACATTTGTCAACATCTGGCCAATGAGTAGTTATACTTCCTGGTTCGAATTTACTGTACAGTGAAGCGTATAATAAATATATTTATTGTCTTAACGTGACAGATGATATACAGAAAATTCTTAATGATAGCCTCACTTGGAAAAGAAACAAAGAAGTATTTTCTTCAGGTCATGGATATTCTTCAATATTGTTTTCCGGAACAAATTGCAAGAACCCAAAAATCCTAATCGATTCATCAACTGGAGTCATGAGCAATCGAGTAAAATAAAAAAAATGCCATGACAAAATATGTATAAACTTTAGACTAATACTGTTGGATGGATAAAACAGAAAAAATCTTACCCCACTTCAACGACTAGCTTCAGCTCTGGGTTTCTTATATTTCGATTGGAGAATATTTCTGGGACTGCAGTTCTCATAGTAAAGTACATATCCAATTTTCGTTTACATTTTTCCAACGAAAATTTGCACCCACGCAAGAAAGTCATAAGCCGTTGTTCATCTGGAAAATATTGAATAATGGAAATTCCATTGGTAAAATTCTGGTATTTCAAAAAAAAATTATCTCAATACCAAAATAATATTCCGTTCCAGTATTACGTAAGCATATTTATCACAATTATTCACCCCCCACGTAAACATTGTAATATGAATTTTTCTTTCAATGTATTCTGTTTGATCCATGGGCGCAGATATGATTCTACAAATAAGAAAATAGATTTAGGATAGATGACTTTAACGCACATAATATCCATTTAAACAAAGTTTACTGACCCGGTATGCAACAAAGAGTAAGTTCCAATATTATAATTTATAATATTGAGAGGAATATTATAATCTT
>WOGP01001369.1:0-10457 GCA_015342065.1 Leptinotarsa undecemlineata | reverse complement strand
CTACCAAACCATCCTTGTTCAAGTCCATCAGTTTGCATATTTCTTCTAACTGTTCCGCAGTCATTGGACAAGGCATGTGTTCCTTTATTAAATTGCAAGCATCAGAGAACTCATCGAGGCTTATATAACCTGCAAAAATTCAAATATATATTTGAAAATCCTGAATAAAGATTATAATTGAACATTGAAAATATTGTGAGTCGATATCTTTCCGTAATGAACGAAATATTGATTATGATAGTTATCATTTCATGAAGTAGCAACAGATAAAGCTTGACTATTTTAATGTGTACTCATACAATCGAAATACATTATGGGTATGTTTCATACCAGATTCAAGTATATGTTCAATTAAAACAGTAGTTCTCTTGAGAGGAAAGATATATTTTTCGAAAGCGTAGACATGAAGGATATCCCAGAATTACGAGTTATGCAAAATCTCATTCAAATATAAAATATAGTTTTTGTTGAAATGGAATTCATGAAATAACAGGTGGATCAAATGACCTCCACGACTTTGCTAGCACATAGGAAATCTTTTGTCGAAATTTTCAAAGGCCATTTTGCATGAAGAGGGTCGAATTTCGTTGATGCAGTGTTGAATTTCCTCTTTCAATTCACAAGTGGATATTAACTTGGGATCTTTGACTTCGAATAACCCCACGAAAAAAATTGAAGGTATAGAGAGAGAGAGAGAGTACACAATGAAAATGTTTCATACAGTATATACAGTATTTGAATTGTTTCATGGGCTGTATGACATGTGGTATCATCTTGTCACATCACATCAGTCACATCAAAATTATTAAATTTCGGCACAAAGAACTGTGTCACATTCACTGCATGTCTAGCCCAATTATTATCAAAAAAGGTATAGTCCAAAGGGCCTCTAGCCCAAAATCCACAACAAACACTCTCACTGATGAATTGCATCAGTTCGGACTTCCATTGTCTGATATTATATAAAATGATATGAAATCCCTGCGATTCCAAGAATTGCATTTACCGGATACCCTCTGAGTGCGGAAAATCATACATCAGTGAACCCAAGAGGCCATTGAATGTTCGCATTGCCGAGCACAAGATACACACACAGCGAGGGGAAACCAGCAAATCAGGAATAGCAGAGCATGTTTAGACTCATCAAGATAACATCGAACGGTCCCAAGCTGAGATCATACACAAAGAGGAACATTGGTTCAAGAGGAAGTTCAAAGAAGCCGCATACATGTTATCCAACAATGTATGCAGCCAAGCTAGCGTAAAGATACACAACATATGGAAACTCATAATCAAGCGAAAAGTGGCCAACTCCCGCTAAACGGTCATCTCTCACTAAACCAGTGAAGCGGAGAAAGGCAAGCAGACTCAAATGACCTATAAATAGTCAGCTTACGAAGGAATCAGTTCAGTCATCACCCGAAGATGATTGTGGATACTAACAATCGAAACATCGTTAAGTCTTGGAATCTCTTAATTTTTTTTTATTTCATTGTTTCAATTTGCTTCATTTCTACTTGTTTTTCATTTCACTATTATTTCACTGCAGGTTTTTTGCCTAATATAATTGTTTTTTTCAGCTATTCTTACTCTTCTTTTTTAATTTTCAATAATTCTTTTTTAGTTCTTTCAGGGATTTCAAATCATTTTATATATCAGAAAATGGAAGTCCGAAGTAATGGAATCATGAAACATTTTCAATCACTTTCAAACAAACAGATTCACATTGTAGATGCATTTGTTTTTCGACAATCATATGTCGGTTTTTCGAATTCCAAATGCAACAATTTCGTCGATTCATAAAGTCATTTAAAACGAAGACATTCAGAGATCTGATGACACTGTTGAAGAAACAGCGAGTTGGGTTCTAGACATCTTGTGGAAATGCTAAGTTGGTCAGTGAAATGCGCGTCGAAAGACACTGCTTTCAGTTCTGGTGTGGGAAAATTATTTTATTCAGATTGGTCTCACCAGAGGAAAACTACTACTTGTTCAATTTTATATCTTCAAAATTATTTACGAATTGAACGCTAAAATTATGAAGCCACACAAACAACTAAGCTCACTAAAAATACCTCATAAAAAACTCACCCGAATTATCCTTATCTATGATACGAAATATTGCTTCAAGACTACTTTTATTCCTGTATAGGGTTTCAACAACGGAATGAGCTCCTTGCACAGACTGAAACGTGTTGATTTATCATTTCGAAGTTTTGTAAGTAGTTATCTTACGTCGCTTCTAGACACAGTCCATCGAGTTCTCTGAACCCTTAGGTATAGGGGTGACGTATGTACGTGAAGAGTTGCCACAAAGGCCCAAATGTACCTTCTTGAACAATGGAATGACGTAAGTTCTAGTGCACTCCTTTAAATTCTTGGTGATCGTCAATGACCAGAAGAGAAGTGCCAATAAACAACTAAATGCGTCACAACGAATATTATTTGGGCAAGGTGTGGCTCGGCTGCCTACTATCGGAATACTTATGCCCTTTTTGGCAAAAACAACCTATAAACACTGTTGTGACCCTTCCTATTCTTCTTCGACTACCACTTCTGGTCATTGATGACAATCGACCAATCGCCATTTGTTTTTTGATCATTGATGATCTACAAGAGCTAACAGGGGTACACAAGAACTTACGTCATTCCACTGTTCTCGGGGGTACATTTGAGCCTTTTTGACGTACCTACACTTCTACACCTAAGGGTTGTGAGAACTTAATGGACTGTATCTAGAACCGCCATTTGAAAGAACGGTACAGAAACAAATAAGATAAACTCCAGAATGTGTTTCATTCATTCATTCACGAATATGAAATCATATGGGCATCTCATTCTCTATTCTTAATATTTACTTAGAGCACACGATCAAACGATAATTTATTCCAGCAGTCGTGGTCATGGTTAATGTTGCAGGTGCAACCTCCGGAGTGTTTGCAGGTTCAAATAGTGATAATCATGTATGAAGAATAAACAGGGCTACTCTTCAAATATCTAAATTATTTATTGATATATGCCACTGTAGGGACAATGTCAGGGATAATGTCAGCATGCCGACCATAGGTCTAATGAGCTAACCACTTTATATATGAATTGAAGGGGTTATATACTTTATATACGATATAGCCAATCAGCACAACTCATTAAAATACTTCCACAAAAGTTTTTTCAGAATTAGAATTCGAAGGAGATATGGTTAGGCCTAGAAAGATCTTAGACAATTAAGAGCAGCTGTGACTTCAACAGATATTAGTCTGATTCGAGGAGTAGTTAACACTACATGGATGGTGTAATAAAACGAGAAGCTTGTCTCCACTGTCGATCAAAATCTAGAATTAGGAATTTTATCTTCGTTCACGAAGCTTTGTGGAGGGATCAGCGTATTCACCAACGGTCCACGTGATACCAGTGAATACTATCACAACAAACAGAGTGTTTCACAAAAGTATGCTTCTGAAGCCATTAAAACTGGCACGACTGCGAGTTTTATCTATCAAATTTATACTTTGATGTAGTTTCTGAAGCAACACGCCACAGTTATTGAATGTATGTCAGATTGAAGAAAACAATGCCAGACCGAAATAGGCTACAGAAATCTGCTGAAAATCCACAACATGTTGAATCGCCAGCTTGTATGTGGGGGAATTGTGAATTTGATTTCAATAGTCATCAATTTGAGAGATCTTAAACCGCTGGGACTGGTGAATAGTTTTTTAATCATTCAGTTATGCAGTTTTTCAACACTAGTTGGGAATGTTCGCAATTTAACTCCATCGAAAGAAACTTTCTGAGATCACAGTTCTGATATAATCTTGAAGGGTTTTTTATTTGGTTGAACTGTCAAATCAAACAAACAGAATATTTTTTAAATGAATTTACAATGCGAAAAACTTCAATACTTGAAACTAGAATGCAGTTATTAGATACTCCTCAACAATTGTGAAATTGTACTGTACTGTATTTTATTGTACTGAAATTTGCGCGTAAATTACAATCCACTGTATTCTCAACAATTCCAACCGCTTCGGAGAGTTTCGAACGTTCGAATAGAAAATGAGGAGACCATCATCATTATCATCGGGGGAGTAACTCATTTGTTTGTGTTGTCCGTTATTGCGATCATGTGGCACTCACATTCAATTTTTCACTCTTAACATCGAATGTTGTTTGATATTTGACCAGATTTGTGTCCGGGTCTATAGTAACTAATTTGTCTTTGAGCATTCTCCAAGGAAGTTGCAATCCTGTAGCCTCTTGTAGAGCTACGCACCACTGGGTTATTGATATGTAACCTGAAAACAATCGATTGAATATTTAGAATTAGTCAAATGAATCTTGATAGAAGGATACACTCATAAAAAATGACCACTTCATGTGGTCATGTTGATAACATGATTAGTTCCAAACTCATAAATTATTGACTGAAATATCGCATTTTTTTTCGGAATCGTCATTTACAATCAATAACATTTTCTGATATATTTGATGATGACATTGAATTCCTGTCTAATTTTTTCACTAACTACATCGGTTGTTGTGAATGTAGACACACTTCCTTCGTGATTTCCACATCAAACTAAATTTTCGTTCGAATTGGAAAATGGAAAGTTTGGCGCATGACACAGTGATTTATATATTCCATAGGATCTTCTTGATCATATTTCAAAAGATATAAGATAAGCCAGTAGGCCTTGAGAATCAGCAATAGCACTCCAACAAGAATGAACCAAAGTACTGAAGCTCTTTGGTATCAGCTTCAATCCCAAAATAATGTTTTTCGTTCTAGAGATCCAACTTCACGTGAACGTATGAGAAAATAGATGTTAACGTAGTAAACTCACCTGTATCTTCAGGGTCAGCTTTGGTAAAAGCTTCTTCTAGCTTAGTTTTATTATTCATGATTTGCATTTTCAGTTCTCTGGCAGCTCCAGATTCCACTAATCCCATTCTTTGATAAAAAGTCAATTTTCTCTTGCCGGAATTAGCCATGTATCGAACGTAGTGTGTATCGAGTTCTGGACCGACTAGCTTCATGTAAGCACCATTATTTGACCCAACTTCATAGTAATTTGATGCAGAAAAAATTGTTATTACCTGTAAAAGTCATTTGTACATGCAAGTAAATACGTTTTCATTTTATTTGTACATGTACCCCAATGAAAATTGTACCCTCTAGAAACTGGAAAACAAACACATGTATTTAAAATTTAAAAGAATAGGTCAATTATTGTATCAAGAGGGTACAATTTGAGATCCATACCCAAAACTTTACACCCTCAAAGGCAGTGGCTATTTCCATACATTATTTAATGAAAGGGACATCGTTTCTAGATGAACATTTTAACAAAGAGTTATTAATCTATCTATTACCTATTTATTATTTTTATATGCCTAACTCAAACTAAACACTAATCATCTGTCTGACAAGAGAGGGCGAGCCTACCTTCCGCTGACGTATGCGTGAGAGAAAGAGAAGCCAGACAAACTGGCGCAGTTTCGTGTTGGGTAAGGAAGCGGTTTACCTCAAACTCCAAAAATCCAGAAATAATTCAAGCTCTATCGGTGAAAATTTCATAATCCAAAGTTTATTAAAATTTCTAGTAACCTAATCGTCTCCTTTATGAAAAATTACGACTTTGAAGTGTTGTAGAGCTCAGAGTAATTTGTCAGTATCTATCATATTACACTCTGAGGTATAATCTGTTGTTTCTTTAGGTCGTCCCATATACAACTCCAGGAATAAAGGCGCTATTCTTATATTTGAAAATAATTTAATTAGGTTGTTAAATGAACACAATCCCCAGTTGACGTCAATTTTATATGGAAATCGCATGTCTCGTGTGTCATAAGCTCGCTGCGCTATAATTTCATTTTCATTATCCCGAGACTGAGAAATTACAATCAGTTTCGGCTACATCCCTAATAAGGCCATTGATTGTTTGGCTGAAGGATCAAGAGTCAGGATAAAGAGATTATGTTACCCTACATATTCTGTTGTGGAGGAAAGTGGAAGTTTTGAATACCGAATTCATGGCATGTAGTTCAGTAATAATGCAAACACTGTACAGTTCGTGAAGTTGTATTTCGCTACAAATCGTCTGAAATTTCATTAGGAAGTTAGGTTCGGATGATATCCATCCGATATCCATCATCTCTTGAACCAGGTCGGCAAATTTGATAGCTACATATCAATCAAATTATATACGACTCTTTTACTAGCAACATTATGTCATCGAAATAATAGCCGATTGGAGTTGACTGACATGTTTGACAAATTAATTCGTTCGTTTTTATTTCAAAATCGAGTACAGCTTGGCAAATTTGGCTGTGCCTCTGAATATTGGATGCCTGCGGCGAGAGCTCATTTACATCGAGAAACTCGTGTAGTGAACATCGTGTTAGTTCGGGAAGTGGAGGAATTATTCTGTGTGATAATTTGTGGGTTATTTGTTTTCTTTGGAAGTGCATTCGAAGAGTAAAATGAAGAACAACGTTCTCAGTGGACAAAGCAGAGAAATTGAGAACAACGTATTGAAATTTATGCAAGCGTGAGCAAGGGCAGAGTGTCATGAGGTAAATTGTAACAAATATTATATTTCAACTTTGAAGGTTCAAGAACGAGTAGTTAAGGCCACAGGGAGTTTTGCGTGCGAACTATACGAAAAATCAAATCGAAGATAAAAAAATGGGGAGAAAACCACTTCCAGTTCCAAATAAAGAGAGATGTATCGAACGAGAGATGAACGAATGTATCGAGAGATGTATGAATGGATAATGCTGATTTGGAATTTTTAATCAGATGCATAATTAATTTCCATATCAAAGAGGAAAGAGATTTGACACTTAGGCAAAGTCATAAAACTATAATCCGAGATATTGACTATCAGGGTAATTGAGATTATTTGCGGGAAGAAATTCATGAACTTGGATTTCTATGGAGAGAGGTGAAAAATGAATGGACTACTAAGAATAGAGTTCTTGAAGAAAATGCGGAATTATAGAGAAGAATGTCGACCTATTATTTACATGGAAACTTAGAAAATGTTATAGAAACTATATCTATGTATATTTTGAATAGTATTTATCAGGTACCTAATCATTTCTAGTAGGTTAGGTTAGGTTATGTCCAGAGTGAGTCTATTCGATCCTCCACCGCACCCCACAAGGGTTTATTGTGGTTTACACCTATTCACACTCGAACAAACGAACCCAGCTTCTTAACGAAGCCGATTAGTTTATATGATGAGTAGTCCGAGTCTCTATATATTATGATTCAAATGACAATGACCTGTAAGAAGGCCTGTTAGATATCGTAGTTCATCCCTACTGTAGTACAACAACTGTTTGGTATCAAGCTTTGAAGGGTGAATAAACGCCTTTAGAGTATATCAATCCTGGAAGATTCTGCCAGAATTCCATAAATCTTCTTGCCATCCAGGTGTTCAATCTTTGTTTGGCAAAACCAGGAGCGATGCCGATGAAGCTGCTTGCAGCCCCTTCCTTTATAAGGGATTCAGCAGCCTCATTGCCTTCCAGGTCGGTATGCCCAAAAATCCAGACCAGACGCGATCTGTTAAGTCTTTCTATGGAGGAGAATAGTTTTTGACAAGTAAGACGTTGCTTGATAGGAGCCCAGAGCATGCAACGCCGTTTAACTTTCTGAGCATATCATTATTGACTTGGCTATGAGGCTGGATTCTTCCAATCTCTCCGCACACAATTCGATAGCATAAATTTCCGCTTGAAATATAGTCTCATAGGTTACTAGGCAGGTTGATGCCTCTATCTTGGGTCTGCGACTGAAAACAGCTGCACCAGAACCGGAAGGTGTTTTTGATCCATCTGTGAACCAACAACTATCTACTCTCAATATTTCTCCCGGAGGATCCAGTCGAGAACAGTACTTTATAAGGCAGTTCGTAGTTGCCAGTTGGAGCCACAAAGTCAGAGTTCATTTCCAGAATACTGTGACTTCCAGTGTCAACCAACAGTCTGTGGTACTATGCATTGTATCGATTTGTGCAATTGGTAATGTGCACAAGTCTATATGCAGTCCATCTAGCCTCTCTCTCCAGAAAAATGTAGTGAGGAGGTAGATCTAGAAGGATCTCCATGGCCGCTGATTGTTTGGTACTGATGACATCACTGGTGGCCGGGCGAGCCTGTCTCTGTAAGCTAGAGAGCTTTGCCTGGGCCGGTTTCTGTAAAGCTTTCGACTACCAGGCAATTGCAACATAAGAACGCATTGGTCTGTAAGTATGCATTCAATTATCTATGAATTGTGAATTCATACATTTTCTCTTAATTCATTCATCTGTTATGCTAATGTACATATTTATTATTTGTAATTTCATCACTCATTATCTTTCCATTATTTTCCACCTGCAAAGGATTAGGGTACTCGTTCCCAACTGGTATATGTGTAGTTGACAACATTTGCTAAATTTATTTAAGCCAAAATTTGCCTAGCTCTAATAGCTGTCATGAGTTACCTATTTTTTTTCATTATTGAATATCCCGCAGACCAGTATATTCACAATGAAAATATAAATCTGTTTTGAAGGAAGAAAAAGGCCATTGCATGTAGGACAATTATCAATTCAAAGTTAATGAGAAAATGATGAAATCGAAATATAAACTTTACAATAATGACATCGTATGGAGTATATAGCAAAAAATATCTCTAAGCTTGTTCTCCTCCCGAAGTTTTCGTTAAGATTCAGGTCTTTCGAAAAAAAGGTTTTTGAATAATTCCTCGATCAACAAAAATATACACAAATAGTAGAGAAAAAATGTCGAGGAGTAGCTTTTACCAGCTGTAAATTTTTTTTATATATGCCAGTATCAAGTAACATATTCTTCGATGGTAGAATAAATATTTATTGAGATATGGAGCTACAAAAACATATGACATTAAAACGAACAAAACTTTTGGAACAACCTAATAATCTGTAACTCCCTACTTCTTAACGCTCAACGCCCAATTGAATCAAACGAGTGAGATTAAAATTCCTCTCAATAATAATTTCCCTCTTGAAGATGATTACTTTCGTTTTCAAGGTTAGGTTAGGTTAGGTCCAAAGTTAGTGGGTCTATTCGATCCTCCATCGCAACCCGCAAAGATTTATTGTGGCTCACACCTATTCTCACTCGACCAAACAAACGCAGTTTCTTAACAAAGCCGATTAGTTTGTGGTGAGTGGTATTTTAGGCCAGATGGTAAGAGTACGACTATGCCGAACTCTAAATACCTGATTTGGTCCCTAGCGGGGTAGGAGCAAAGTGTATGCTCTGTTAAGGGGGTAGTCGAATAGTCAAGTTGCAAGATTCCCACCTTGATACCCACGACAACCTTTTCATATGTTTTTGCACATCGGCTACACCTGACGATGCCTTAGATTCAGCCGTGCAGGGCATTTTCGCCTCTGGTTTTAGTGAAACTTCAATTGAGCGTAAACATTTGCTAACCTGCTTAAAGGGGGTAAGTTCCCCCACCTGAGACAGATTCTGCGTACGCCGCAGTTCCCGCTCCTAAACTAAATTCACAGGAAGGTCAGTTGAAGTCGTAAACTCGACATTCATCTCCTCTGTAGACTCGCTGCTGAAATAAATTTACAGGGAGGTCAGTTGAAGTCGTAAACTCGACATCCATCTCTTCTGTAGACTCGCTCCTGGATTAAGTTCACAGGGCGGTCTCAAAGCGGTGCCTGTGTGAAAGTAGCGATTCACATTTGATTCTGATCGCTGGAGATCAAATCTATTTGAAAAAACGTTCTCAGGAAGTTTATTCCACATAAACGCAGTTATCCAGATGAAATAGTTCGAGGTGAACTGAGTTCAACCTCAAAACTATGAGCAACTACAGTCCATCGCGTATTTCTGATATGTACCGCTCTTGGTGGAATCAAATGTTCCAAGTCACTTGAACACTTCTCGTGAAGAAGAACATGAAGAATTTGTACATTAAAATTGACCTGTTGGAATTTTTTTGCATTGAGGTAGGCACTGTAGTTTTCACAACAAATAAATAACTACTATACATGATGGAATATACGTTCCAACTTAACGTCGACGACAACGATGATATCGACCGCGTTATTCTGTTCCTCAGGGAGGAAGACGACGATAACATTCACCCGGCTTCTGTAGAAGATCTGAAGGGTTACATTAGAGCCGCAAAGGTAAAAAAAGCCCCGGGAGACGACTCAATAACCGATAGGTTGTTGAAGAGGCTCCCGGACAACTGCGTCGAAAGGCTACTGAGCATATTCAATAGCTCAGTGGCCCTCAGATACGTCCCCAGAAAATGGAAGCATGCGATCGTCGTCTTGTTCCCAGAACAGGATCAGAACCTACTGGCTGGCTGAAAGAATCGTTCTGCGAAGGCTCAACGAAGAAGTTAAGGACCAAAATGTTCTGCCTAACGAACAATTCGGATTCAGGAGAGAACACTC
>WOGP01001368.1:0-19405 GCA_015342065.1 Leptinotarsa undecemlineata | reverse complement strand
CAATGGCAAACATTTTAATGAAAATGTAATTTTTATTCAAAAAAGCATAGATGACAAGAAAAAACTGCGTTTTCATCATCAAAAAGTGGTTGTATCATATTCTTTATTTTCTTTGTATAGAAAGTGCAGAAAATGCGTTTCGTGTTGTTTTCAATGGCAAACATTTTAATGAAAATGTAATTTTTATTCAAAAAAGCATAGATGACAAGAAAAAACTGCGTTTTCATCATCAAAAAGTGGTTGTATCACATTCTTTATTTTATTTATACAGAACGTGCAGAAAATGCGTTTCGTGTTGTTTTCAATGGCAAAAATTTTAATGAAAATGTAATTTTTATTCAAAAAAGCATAGACGACAAGAGAAAACTGCGTTTTTATCATCAAGAAGTGGTTGTATCATATTCTTTATTTTCATTATACAGAAAGTGCAGAAAATGCGTTTCGGGTTGTTTTCAATAAGTAGCAAAAATTCTAATGAAATTGTATTTTTTAATTCAACAAAAGCCCAAATGACAAGAAAAAACGTCGTTTTTTATCATAAAAAGTGATTGTACGTTCTTTCGAGTTTTCAAACGGTTTACAGAAGAAATCTATTTGTCAATATGCGCGTGGTAGGCATTAGTGAAAACGTATAATTGACTCGTATTATCTAACATTTATTGAAATCATTGCGTGCTAGCAAATGCCAACTTCGAAAAGTATAAAAAAGAAACAATGGGGAAACAAAAACCAGACATGCAGTTGAGTTGCTTAATTGTGCGTCCAGTTATTCTCTTGATTCTTTGTTCTAGTTCCAGGCGATATTATTTCATTTTTACGCAAACTTCCTATAGAAATCTTCGCGGTATTATTTAATTATACCATATTTAAATAGCCGTAAGTAAATAAAGTGAGAAGATTCACGCTTCAGGACCTCAACTGTTTCATATTAGAGACGGTTTTTAGTGCACAATGATGGCCTGCCATTTCGCAACCTTTCTCTATAATTTCGAGCATTTCAATTAGTTCTACTGTGTTTGTTACTTTCGGTGTATTCGTCCTGTTACTTGGTATCAGTTTCGTATAGTCTAGTCCACAAGTGCTAAAGTAATTTAGCAAGCGAGCAAAATTTCGCAAGTGAATAGTTAGATGTTGATGGAATAAGTGCTCAAGTAGTCAAAGATTACATCCGGCTTACTAAAATTTTCATGGAACAAAATTACATTCATTTCACCAACTGCAATGACAAACCCCTTGTCTCCTTTCATGGTCAATCTGTTCGTAGATAAAGTATAGTATTCTACTCCTGAGAAATGGACATTACTCGCACGAATGGGTTACAAACTTCATTCTTACGAATAATGACCTCCTTTCTTGCTCGTTGAATAATATACTATTACGTTGCGTTTTATCCATAAGTTCACCAATAATTGACTACACTGTGATACTAAATCAAGTTTAATTTTCACTGCTACACTGACAATACAACCCAACACTTTGTCTGAAACTTTAATCTAATATTCAAATATCTATCGCCACATTATTTCACTTCGTACCGCACTGTTAACTAGACTTCCTCGGCCTGCGTATTGATAGTGTTTATAAAAGAGGATGAAAGTCTCTCGAAGCCGATAGGAAAGTCGCTAAAAGTATCTCGAAGCAACGCGACATCTAGAACAATCGTGAAGCGCAAGCCGAGTTGAGCGCAATCTTGGTCGTATCACAATCGATTTACGACGACCAGTGGCGGCCGCCGTTAGTTTTTTCAGGGAATGATTTACAACAACTAACTTGGGCAAGAAAAGTTTTGGTTTACAACTTCTTCATCCTTAAACACCAATGTTCGCCATTGAGTATGTCAGTGTCTCGTTTCGAAACATGGATGACCACCAGTGAGTATGCCAGTGTTCCATGCAAGCGAAATTTTACTTCTTCCATATAGTATATTGTGTAGCACTCCTGTGAATGATATCTGATTCAATTTCGTAACGAATGTTTGGAGTACAAACTGAATTAGAAAAGTGATGTTTTTCAATGTTTGTATGAGTTCCTACTTTTTTTTATAAATATTCTGCTCTTCAAAGACCTTTTTTCAAATTTCGAATATCTGCAATAGGGTAAGATTACGACCTGAATGACAACTCGTATCATAACTTTCAGTGAATGTGAATTGGCATTTGCACACTGGACTAATACTCGCGAAAAACGTTTCTCTTTTAATAATCGAGTGTTTGATTTTTATCTGACTTGGTCGACTGCTGATGATTCATGAATTCAGTTTCATAGTAATTTCACGTTTGCTATCTTGCTTTTGAATATTATATTACGCATCGCAAACGAGCTGTGACAGAGTTGCAAAGTGTATTTATATTATATTAATAATAATTATCAGGTTAGGTATGAAGTGAGGGTGTCTATTCGACTCTTGACTACAACCCGCAAGGGTTTATTGTGACACACTCCTAATAACGCTCGATCAAATTACGTCTAGTTTTTCGAACAAGGATGAGTTTGTTTGTTGAGTGATTTTTCAAGTTCGATAGCTGAAGAAAAATTCTAGTAAACACTGAAAGCCGGATTCTGTCCACGGTAGGCAGGCCTGAATTATATGGTCTACTGTTCCATCTAAACCGAGTAGCACGCTCTGTATTTCAAAAATTCAAATCCTGGTAGATTTTCTAGAGGCCTAACTCTTTTTGTAGTCCAGTTCAGTGTATATTTGGCAACACCTAAAGCGTGTCCAATGAAAGGTTTTGATCTGAGGACGAAACCACTTTCCCTCAGCTCTCAGCTTCGCTTGATAGTCATATATGAGACCCCAGATTGAAGTACCATACTCCAAATTGGAGCGCACATATCAATTAAAAAGTAGTTTCAAATTGACAATTTTCTTCTGTAAAATATACACCTGGTGATCGAAACACGTGTCGAGGTGTTAAAAATAACGGTTTAGTGTTGGGATAAAAATCCAGTAATATTCATCACTACACCAAACAGTACATCACAAGTATACAATATTGCATTTGCAGGCAACAATTATGAACCAATTCAATATCAGACTGCAAACAATCAACCAAAAAAGTTGTAACTTCATATGAATTATTTTCGAGAATGTTCCCCACCGGCGCTCCTGACTTCAACTTTATAGTTGGTTAAATTCGATAAATATTATTTTTTAACCTACAATTGAGATGCAATTATATGTCTCCTCAGTAATTCGGGACATTAACCAGTTAAAACATAGTTTGCGAATATTCCCCATTAGCTGATTGGTGAGAATAAAAATAAAATGTATGATGATGAAAAATAAATTTCCAATAATTATTCTAGAATGCAAAATATAGAATACGTTTTTGGTAAAAAAAGGTTTTGGCTTTTTATTTCTTTTCTGTTAGAAACAAAATTACTGAACTATTGGGGTACGCCGAATGCAAAAAAAACACTTTGGACACTGATTCCAATATTACACTTATTATTGTCATCATCAGGGAAACTACAAGAATAAAAATATGTGTATTTACATTTTTCTTTGCTTTTATTTTTGATAAAACTGCTTACATTCTCCACGAGGTTCTATGGAAATGGCTGAAAAATCATCAAATCTATGAATGTTTTGTTGCACATATATTTCATGATTTTTCCACCATTTGCATATAACCTCGTCGATAGTGTAAGTAGTTTTATCAAAAACTTGAGCAGAATGTATATTATATAGTTATTGTGATTCTTACATAATCAAACTGATTATTGAATAACGAAATTAGTTAGCTTCCTAGCTAAATTATTAAAAGGGAGCTGTTGGTGGCACTATATCGTTTACTTGAACTATAGCAACATATTTCTATATAATGTTATATTCAAGAGGAATCTAACTGTGAGAAAAAAAGAAAAATATAGTGGAGAAACATTGCGATGAATCAATACTTTACAAGAAGCTTACCTTCGATTATATAACGACCTTGAATGTTGCAGTTGTAACAGTTAAATTGAACTAAAAAAAACACCTGCATAGCTTTTGAAACGGTAGGCCGTAGGCCATACACGTCCACCTAGTTCAGAATATATTCGGCATTATCAAAGCGACTAAATATTCAATTAAAAAAGGGACAAGTATTTCCTAGGAATCCAGGATGCTTGTTCTAGATAATGAAGCCCATGCTTCGGTGATCAATTTTATCCTGATAAACATCATTTCTTGCATTGCTGTAGACCGACTGGTTGTTATTTTATATTTCTGGGAGAATTTTGATCACTCTTAAGCTCACACGAATATGTTAGTAGTAGTAGTAGTAGTAGTATTATCAAACGCCGTTAAACCCTCATTTGATATATAACTACATTTATATGATAGAGTGTGAATGTGTTTATATGTATATTAATGTTAACATTATTATCATTGTTGTATATTAGAATATATCCTATTTGAATAAAGCGTTTCATTTCAAAGATATTAATCTACCCTCTCAAAAATGTACCCTCACCAGTCACACGCATTTAGGGTTAATATTTTAATTATTGAACATACATTTATAGAAAGAGATTATTATTGGAAGTTACCTTCATTGTCGAATAATAGACATTTGATAATATGGGTGATATCTAGGCCTATCTACTATATTCAGATAAAAATATTTCATGTTTACATTACTTCGATAGCAAATTTTGGTTGTCACAATAACATAAACATTGAGAATAATGTTGTCTTGAAAAAAACACACATTATCATCAATTATGATACTGATTTTTGGTGTGAAAGCAGTTGGACAATGTTTCATGGTGAATTTTACTAGTTCTTACTTTCATCGTCTCATATGATTTGGAATGTTTGTTTGAAGGTGATTGACAATGTTTCATGATGAATTTCATTCGTTTGGACTTCTATTGTCTGATATTATACAACCACAATACAACCTTTACAAGGAAAAACATCGTATTTTGTGACGAATTCAAGGCATTTTATCGAACTACTAGGGGTAATTGAAATCACAGAGCAAGATCAACTAATCAGTTTCAACGTGGAAAGCCTTCACACCAACGCTCCGGTCTAAGAAGCACTCCAAATCATACAGAAGAAGCTATCCGAAGATGGGGACGTGGAAGTAATTATGGAATTACTAGGAAGCTGTGTACGAAACTGTTATTTCCAACTGAAGGACTAATTCTTTAAACAAGATGAGAGATTACCAATGGGATCACCACTTCCACCAGTTATAGCCACCAGTCAAAGAAACTCTGGTCATTGAAGATATACCCACAAGAAACCTCGTGTCTGGTTGAGATACTTAGATTACACCTTCATAATATGGAACCATAGGAATACTGAACTAGACGCCTTCCTGAAACACATCAACAGCCTAAGACCTTTCACAATGGATAAGTAAGCCCACAACGAATTTCCATTCTTAGACGTATTGGTGAAAAGGACCGGACACTAAGCGGGAAACATCTGTATACCAAAAACCCACTCGCATGGGACAGTATCTGAACCACGAATCTGACCACCATCGATAGACTAAAAGATGAATCATCAAGACTCTATTAGAACGTGCTTTCGGGCTCTATAATACGTAAGGTCTCGAAAAGGAACTAGATGTCATCAAAAATGATTTTCAACGAATTGCTACTCCAAAGCGATGGTGGGACAGACTATGGCTGAAAGTCAGCAGGAGTCTTGCAGGGAAGAGAAGCCGTCACAATCAGTGCTTGCACTTCCCTACATCAAAGGATTATCAGAAAGGCTAAACAGATTTGGGTCCAAGTATAACATCAAAATCTGCTTCAGATCCGGTAACACTATCCGTAGCAGCCTCACGGAAACCAGGCCACCACTAAACACTATCCGTAGCAGCCTCACGGAAACCAGGCCACCACTAAACACTATCCGTAGCAGCCTCACGGAAACCAAGCCACCAAACTCGGTTATGTTGTCCAACAATGTATTCAAGCTAGCGTAGAGCGTAAACCGGTGAAGTGGAAAAAGGAGAGCGGAGATAAGTGAAAGTACTCGAATGACCCATAAATAGACATGTTTCGGAGGAATTAGTTCAGTCATCACCCAAAAACGGTTGTGGATATTAAACAATCGAAACGTCGTGACGTAACGTGGCTTGGAATCTCTTGACTTTTTATTTTTAATTTTTGTTAAATTGTTCTATTTTACTTGTGTTTTATTCCAATGTTATTTCAATTCAGGTTTTTTTTTTTGCTTAATATAATTTAATAATCAAGAACATTTCGTGGATTATAAATTTCAAAATTATAAAACAACAACAAAAATTAATTGGCGCGGGGGGGCGACTTCATTGATTCCCGTAGCGCATTTGCTTTTTCAGCTGTAGGAAAACCCGGAAAAACCTGCAGCACTATATCATATAGTTGTTATTTTCAACTATTCTTTTTTAATTTTTCTTTTTTCGTTAGTTCTTTGAGGGATTTCAAATCATTTTAGATAATATCAGACAATATAAGTCCGAACTATTGAAATTCATGTTTTGGAATCTATGAAAGAACAAATGAAATTAAAATTAATAGCTGAAATATCAATTATATTAAGTAATAAAACATAAAATGACACTATAATATAACGAATAAAATAATCAAGATGAAATGTGGATATGACCACAGAGTAAAAATAAAAAAAAGCAAAAATCAAACAATTTAATTTAACAATTCAATTTCGAATTTTTCTCATTTAATTTTTTTCATTTCTTTTCATCAACCAGCGTTGATGGTTCTTATGTCAATAACCCAATATCTCAAAATATCGTGTTCAATGACAAATTTCAATTATTTCAACAAGTTTTTCGAATATATTCAAACCGAGATATGAACACAGCGTTCTCCAGTGACATGAATTTTTATATTTAACTCCGATTTCATCATATTTACTACAGTTCATCTTTATACAAAAAAGTAAGTCTTCCAAAGAAAGAAAAAAAGCAATTGTGTTCAACTCTTTACAAAGATGTGTAGATCAGACATAAAAATTACTCTCATATACAAACTGGAAGAAAAAACCCTCCAAAAACAACTACTTTCATATGATTCTTGAATTATACGAAAATCACTTTTCCTCTTCCTGTCCAGAATTAGATATAATTCATAGGAACGCTAGATAATACAATATATGAAAGAATTATGATATAGATTTTTTACTTAAAAGGAACTTTATCATCCTCCACGGCGGACTTCGAAGTTTCAGAATAAAACATTTGTCTCATTGCCCCATGAAAACCTATCTGGATAGTATATAATTTGCAGAATAGATATTAACCGAGATATTAACAGTAATGCCAACATTATTGATCAGAACAATCTCACAAAAATGAAGAATACAGGCTCTACCAGTTCCTTGACGATGATGATCAAATACCACTGAAAAACTAGTATGCAGATTATCGAGACAGATTATCTGTCTCGATAATCTGCATTATCGTACCTATTGAGACAGATTATCTGTCTCGATAGGTATGAATTATTATTTTCGCAAAAAAATCAAAAACAAATATTTTGTCTTACTATGCTTTAACATTTTCGAAAACTCTTGACAAACCTTGACAGTATTATATATTATCTAATAAACTTGTAATACACGAGGTAACAGATATCTCACTTCTTTCAAATCAATGTTGACTCTTGTTTCACGATCTCCAGTTCTAAAATTAACTTGCATTTTGAGTATAGTTATTTCTCCATTTTATTTTGGTGAACAGGAACAAGTCGTATTGTATATCTGACATGTTCTATACACTTTATCTTTGTCCGTGTCACTTTGTAACTTTCTATTTTTGAATTGTGTTGCTGAGAATTTCTCCAGGTCGCTCGACACAGCTTCCGACTTTGAATACAGGGTGTTCAGTGAAAATGATCTATCGCCAACACTTCAGAGAAAGAAGTTATTGAGAAAAATTGCAGGGGAGGACTTTTTTTCGAGGACGTATTTCTCAACTCTTCCTTTCGGCAAAATGCCTGTACAAACTCGTTCACACACAAGATTTTTGTCCGTGATTCTTGACGCCTCAAATTATTATTTTTCGCACATCAAAAAATTGCACTGAAATGTACATTTATCTCCGCACAGTTCCGTCTCTCAAGATAAACTGTAAAGCATCCACACTCCACGGTCTGATTTCAACATATTTCGAAATTTCAATTTTGCCGCATTCATTTTATCTCAACAAATTTACCAGTATTCTCCTCTCTCTGTTAAAACAGGATGTAATGGTATATTCATGAGTGTCTCCAATGCTGGCAACTCGTGTACTTCTCATTGCTTCCGTTATTTCCGAACAGACAAGTCCTGTTCAGTTTATTTATAGTGGTAGCTTGTATTACATTTGACCACCAAACCAGTGGTGAGCTCAACCAGTCACGAGTTCAACCACTAACAGTTCAACCAACCGTGAGTTAAACCTCCAAAAGGTAAATCAGTTATGAGTTTAGCCTCCATGAGTTTAACCACCCACAAATCATGAATTTAACCAGCCTGCAAACCAGACATGAGTTCAACCACTCATGAGTTTAACCACCACGAGTTCAACCAATCATGAGTTTGACAAAGCATCAGTCATGAATTGAACCAGTCTTCAAGCAAATCATGAGTTCAACCAGCCTCCAAACCAGACATGAGTTTAACCATCATGAATTGAGCCAATCATGAGTTCAACCACCATGAGTTGAAGCAGACATGAATTTGACCAATCATTTTTTCAACCAGCATGAGTTTTACCAATCATGAATTCAACCAGTCATCAGCCATTCGTTCAACCACTCTACAAAAACAGTCATGAGTCTAACCACCATAAGTCCAATCAGTCAGTTTGATCAATTATCAGTTCAAGTCAACCGCCACGAGTTTAACCCGTCACCTATCAGGAATTTAACCAGTCAACCGCCACGAGTTTAACCCGTCACCTATCAGGAATTTAACCAGTCTCTAAATCAGACATGAGTTCAATTACCATGCGTTTAACCAGTCATAAGTTCAACCACTATTAATTGAACCCGTCATCAGTCATGAATTCAAACAGTCGCCAAAACAGTCATGAGTTGAACCAGTCTACAAAATAGTCATGACTTCATCTACAATAATTTTAACCCGTTATGAGTTTAACCACTCACGAGTTTAAGTATTCATGAGTTTAACCACCATGAATCTAACCACCATGAGTTTAACCAATCTCCGAGACAGTTATGAGTTTAACCATCATAAGTTCAACCGAGTTTTACCACTTATGAGTTCAATCAGTCATGAGGTTAACCACTATGAATTTAACCACCATGAGTTTAACCAGTCTCCTAAACAGGCATGAGTTTAACCACCATACGTTCAACCAGTTATGAGTTCAACCACCACGAGTTGAACCAATCATGAGTTTAACAAAGCATCATTCATGAATTCAACCAGTTTTCAAAACAATCATGAGTTTACCCAGTATAACCACCAGCTACAAAACCAATAATGATTAACCACCATGAATTTAATCCGTCACCAATAATTAATTTAACTGGTCTCCAAACTAGATATGAGTTTAATCACCATGTGTTGAATCAGTCATGAGTTCAATCACCATGAGGGCAACCATCATAAGTTACACCAGTCATCAGTCATGAATTGAACCAGGCTTCAAACCAGTCATGAGTTCAACTATCATGAGTTTAACCAATCATGAATTCAACCAGTCATCAGCCATGCGTTCAACCACTCTACAAAAACAGTCATGAAACTAATCACCATAAGTCCAATCAGTCAGTTTAATCAATCATCAGTTCAACCAGTCAACTGACACGAGTTTAACTCATCACCTATCATGAATTTAACCGGTCTCTAAATCAGATCTGAGTTCAACCACCATGCGTTTAACCGGTCATAAGTTCAACCACCATTAATTGAACCCGTCATCAGTCATGAATTCAAACAGTCGCCAAAACAGGCATGAGTTTAACCAGTGTACGAAATAGTCATAACTTCAACTACCATAATTTCAACCAGTTATGACTTTAACCACACATGAGTTCAACTATTCACGAGTTTAACCACCATGATTCCAAGCACCATGAGTTTAACCAGTCTCTGAGACAGTCATGAGTTTAACTATCATAATTTCAACTGAGTTTTACCACTTATGAGTTCAACCAGTCATGAGGTTAACCACCATGAATTTAACCATTCTCCGAAACAGTCGTGAATTTAACAACTCATGAGTTCAACCAGTTATGATGTTATTTACCATAATTTTAACCAGTCTCCGAAACATACATGAGTTTAACCACCATAAGTTCAACCAGTTATGAGTTCACCAGTCATGTGTTCGACGAGTCATGAATTTAACCCCCATAAGTTCAACCAGTTATGAGTTTAACTAGTTATGCGTTCAATCACGCATGAGTTCAACCAGTCATCTGCTTAACCAGTCTCCAAAAAAGTCATCAGTTTAACCACCAAAAGTTCAGCCAGTTATGAGTTTTAACCAGTCATCGAGTTTAACCTCCATGAGTTCAACCAGTCATGAGTTTGAGCAACATCATATCATCAATATAATGTGGTTCTAGTTACTGTACTATCAAATCTCGCCAAGCTCGTATTTAAATATCGCCCCTGAAATAAAAGTACGGAATGAAAGTAATTCGAGGAGGAACTCAAGAGACAAACGTAAAGAAAAAAATCCATCAACATGTCTTTATCGACTTCATCACTTCCAATAAAACGGCCAAGATACCGTCTATCTCGAGACTCGTCAGAATCAATGAAATACGCTGCAAGTAGTGGATAAAGCTCAAGAAGCGATAGCCCGATTCGCAGGGAATTAGATCCGAAAAATGCGGGAGAAAGAGACGGAGCAAAGCGGCGTGTTGGATGCAACAAGTAGCCAATTTCAGTTAACGATTCCCAATGGAACTGACAAGCCGTGGAAATGGAAAAAGATGTTACTATACGCCGGTAAGTCGTCAGGAATTCCCAGCTCGCGAAATTTCCCCCCAACTATGCCGTTTTTCAACAACAGCTATTTCGCTACTCGATAATACGCCAGCGTATGCTTCATTACTTTTGTTGAATCAATTTACACGAATTTAATGTGCAAGTTGGGATACAATAACCGAATTTTCGGAAGTTTATAGTTTGCCAACTTCTGGCGTCAATCATATGAATAAACGGAAAGAAAAATTGATAATATTATTGATGTGATGTTGAAGTTACGATTAAAAAATACATTAATAAGCATCTTGAAAGGTGGTTAACTACATGCTTTAAAATGAAAGTGTGTGCAAGCATCTATATGTACGAGGGTTGTTTGAAAAGTTTATAACCAAACAAAGATATAAGACATTTTTTCAGAATGCCCAGAATCGTTGGATGTGATGAAAATTAATCATAAAATCAACAAGTAATAGATGACGCATTATTGAAATGCAAATTCAGCTAAGGAAGTAAATGAAGGAGATATCAAAATTGATTATTTCTTTCGTTTTATAATTTATTAAAAAAAGATGAGGTTATGCTAGCTATAAAAAAAAATTAAGGGCATTATAATCATTAATGCACTACCCAATAAATACAAAACTTATATACAGTATGTAAAGGCCAAATGGAATAAATTCGTTAATCCCGAAACACGACAAATTTAAATTATAATTTGACATACTTCAACGGGAAAATGCTACCCCTACTTTCAACAACCGTTGAATGACAGGCACAACCCCCAATGTTTTCAATGAAAAGTATAGGCTTGTGATATATCGTGTTAATGTTCACTTCATTCTCTATTCAAAATTGTTATCGCTTTCAAGTTTATTCCTTCGTTATTAATATTTGATTGTAGTCAAAGGAATTTCCTAGTAAACTAACTATTAAGTATATTATTTACCGAAGGTCTTCGAAATATTATGTTGCTGCAAAGGTTTTGTCCGATTTTAGAGCCTTTTTTAAACTGTAATATTTCAGTCAATACTTATTCAATTGAATCGAAAAATTGGATGCTCGAATTCGATGAAGTGGAAGGCTATTTTTGCTTGGTCCTGATTGGCGAAGGCTCTACCTATCTACAAGTTATGGAAGTGCTTGAAAAGAAAGTAGTCGGTTGGCGGTTGGCAGAACTTCGAAACTCAATTCTTTTAATTATAGGATGACGATTTGTGAAACGTGCAGACGGGCGTTGTCGTGGAGTAGTACAGTATAATGAATATATATTGTAATGGACATTAGAACATGACATTCAAACGGACAAAACTTTTGAAACAACCTGAAATTTCTGTATAAACGCAATCAGTCAGCAGCTTTCTTTACATCAGCATGGGTTTGTTAGCATTTGCTACAGTTTATACAAATATCAGATTTGTTAGATATACTGCTTGAAGCCTCTCGATTAAATAAATCTTACCGCAGTTCTGTAAAAATTACTGGACTTACAATATTATTCAAACAGAACCAAAGGGGAACTATAATTCATTAGTGAATTGCCTTAAGACATATGCAGATATTCACCACATCAATATATTGAAACTATAATCAAATGAAACCTCTACGACGTACATATTAATCTCTGCGTATACGTATTTAGAATAACGGTCTATTAATGTTATACAGAAGAATTTTCACAACAATTTTGTGAACCTATGCATTATTGATGACATTACTAGTATGGCCTTCACTTCAGATGAACCATTATGGAAGTAAGGATCGTGTTTAGAATGTGGTTATTGCCACATATAGTACGGATTACATGACTCTACTGTCGTGTTACAGTCCTACAATTTGAAAAGAGTATTCACAGAAACCGTAAATATAAAGAGAAGTCGAGGACGTGAAATAAAGAAATTTTTCTTCGATCTCTTATCGTAATTGTCTTTTTTGGAATGACATTTCCACTAGGATATGGAATTATCAATATGTATTACATACTATTAGGTAACTATGACTTCTGTCATCTAGTTGATATTCTGAAGTAATTTTGGACTTTGGAAATATTTATTGGAAGTTTTTCTAGTTAAGATCTCAATATCTCATAGTCTATAGGATATATGTTTTGTTATTCTTGAGTTATATTTATATAGACGGTTTGCTGTGGTGTCGTGTCAATGTTAGTAACTTTCTTTCAAATGAAGTAACGGGGATATTAATATATTTTATTGCTAGTGCGATAATCGTTGTGCATTTTCTCTCCAGGAAAACTTTCTGGCCATTACGTTCTTAGAGTTTTATGTTATGTTCATATTTTAGAATATGCAGCAGGTATTGTCAGTTTCAATCCGCATTATTCCGTCGATGACTTGAAATCGAACAAGACAGATATCGTTAAAGGTGTATCTCACCTCATTGCTTCATAATTGACCCCATTCTCCTTTCTCGTTCATCATATTCACTATTTTCTCAAAAAAAAACAGTCCCCTTAAAAACCGTTCTTATCACTATGACTCACTTTTTTGACATTAACCTCTATGATTCATCATACCTATAGACTGCTGTTGGGACCATTGACTTTTTGTTTCAGATATTGTAGTCCCGACGTTTGTTCTGAAGATGATGACCCTAGTCAATACTTTCATCTAATTTAGTATCAACTGAGTCATATTTGCGGATTATATTTGAACTAGATAGAAGAGGTTATTGATTTACCGTGACATGTGTATTTTGTCTTGACGTTCAAAGTTAGGAGGTTTGTTTAGGTTTGAAAACTTTGTTGAAGTGAATTGATTGTTGTTACTATATAAACCACAATTCACATTGTTACGTTAGCAAATTTCAAACACTTTACTCTGAAATCCACTACTTGACGGAAAATTTCAAGCCTAAATGAAATAAATTAGGTCATATTAGTCGTCAGATGTACATGAAAACTTTACACAGCCGCTACACTAGTGTACAGGTATCTCAACGAATATCTTCAATTTCTAACCGCTCTGTTATAAAAGTCTAAATATCATTTTTGGCTACTTAGGAGACACTTTTTCATAATAAAATCATGGGTATGGAAGTGATTAATGTAGACGAAATTTTCTATAAAATAAATTCGTGCAAGTTTAGAACTCACGATAAAATGAAGTGTTCTTATTCAATCTATACTGAACTAATTATGAACTATTTCAACTATTATTGAACTTGAACACTCTGAAGATCTGGTTTCATCATGAGAACCAGGTTGACATTGGGTTTTGGACACGTGTTCAACATTTGTTAAACTTACCAGTGTTCATCAGTTTCTGAATTGAATTTTGAAAACTGAAATGTATAGAGTCTTCCAACAGAAACTTCCGAACTTTGACAATTGATAACGAGCCATGAAATTGTTTTATGCAAATGGGTGTTAAACTGACCCAGCAACTGAAGGTAAACTCCCATAGACAACGACGTGTGTTAGTTGAATGTGCTCTGGAGCAGTTGGCAATTGACCCAAATTTTCAACGAAAAATCATCTTCAGCGATGAGGCCCATTTCTGGATGAATGTTGTTGTTCAATACGAAAAGTCATTGATACATCATTAGATTTTTTGCTGGTAAACGATTCACCAACATTCTTCAAACCGTCAACACATTTCAACACATTTGAAAAATCTCTTATAATTCTCGTTCTATTGCCACCTTAATGACCAAACGCTTATATTCATTTCATTGGCGTTCCTGGCAACCTTCCAAGCCCGGGCCATTGATATACTACACCTGTCAAATTAAGTCTCGAACATGGTTTGTGTTGGAAGACGTGTAGCTATTTTTTGTAGAGGTCATTGTTACCATAATACCGAGAGTTCGAAGATAGATAAATAAACACATAATCTAGATTAAAGTAATAAGCACATTGCGATCCAGAATTTAGTATCTGTTCGAAATGGGAAATGCACCAGTCCATCACGTGACTTCTGTTTATTTAACGATTTAGAAAAACAAACAGATCCGATGTGCATATTGCAGAAACAGAAACGTACTTAGAGAGAACGTAAACATTACAAAAATATAGAAGAAGAATTGCTTGGTTAAAATCATTGTCGGCTGACTCGGAAGGAACTGTCCTCTAGAGCAAGAATTCTGACCGTTTAAAAAACAACAAGTTCTGAACTATTTCCAGTTGAATTCTTATATTCGATTCATTTTTGATGATTCCTAAAACATGCTGCTATGAACGAATTCAGCAATTTTAATTTTAATCTGCCTCTATGAAGTGATATGGTCCTAAATGGATCCAATTAACATACACAGAGTCCTCATGCTTAGTTTCAGTGGTAGAAATTTATCTAGTATTCATAAATTCTGAACACATTTTGTATGTTCCAAGAACCATAAGGAACTTGTGACCTGTTTACTTGAAGCATATACCTTGGTAAGTCAATAAGCATAAACTTCCGATAATGAATAAAATATCGAGAACTCGTAACTTGGAGGAACATCATCAGTGAAAACCACAAGTAAATCAAAACAAAGAAGTATTCCTAAACAGAATCATCAAGTCGGAGCTCAAAGATCTCATCAAGAACAGTAATTCTATCCCACAAATGCAGAATGAAGAGATGCTATAAATAAAAGGAATTCACTATATTGAATTCGTTGTAGATGATGGGAAAGATGAAAAGATGAAGATTGGGATGCTGATTCTGGTGAAATAGTTGCAGCCCTACTTTCGAACTAGAAGATCATTTCGGCCGGAAAAAACATCTTCATCCAATGAATATATACAACGGTGAATCTTGGCACTACTTATATTCCAAATTTATTGCCAGCGTACCTCCAATGAGAATCGGAGCAATTTTTTTGGTAAACAATCCACCAATCCAGGTTCATAAAAGAATCCATATCACTTTAGTGTCTAATTTTTTTATTAATTATTGGTTTATAACTTTTAATTCAACTGACATTCAATATAAAAACAGAGAGTGCTATTTGAAAAAAACGCACAAAACAATTTGATGGAGGGTACTGCCAAATTCAAAATGAAAAAGGTTACGGTAGGATGAGCCAAAAATGTAGTCTTGATTATTGTAAAAAATAAGTATATTAATGAGCTACAACGCTGTTGAGTAAGTTAGTCACATAGTATGAATTAGTGCTTACGATTAATCAAAATAACTGTTGTTATCCGCCGTGAATGAAAACGAAATTCTGTTGGAGAGATCGCCGCATGTTTACCAGGGTGGTTCCAGAAGTACTTGCCCTGACCTAGAGATGGCGGTAGTTGTTTGGAAGTACACAATCTTTTTGTATGAAGCAAACGTTTCAAGTTTGAAGACGCCACGTAGCCATCAATAGCGAACGGTTTTTGTGAAAATGGAGAAAATTGGTTAAAATTATGTGGTACAATACATTCATTTGAATGGCCTCACCCAATATAAAAGCTGAACTGGATTCTACTCTGGGTGAGTCTGATTCTTCGTTAATAACAGTGAAACCAGCAACGGCGAGTATTATGTAACGTTTGAGTGAAGAAATCAAGCAAAAAAGGTTCAGAAGGAGTGTTGTTAAAGTTTGAATTGCTACCTCAAGCACCCTATCGCCAGATTTAACATCCTCGGGCTATTTTCTGTTCCAAAACTTGAAAAAATGGCCTAGTGGTCAAAGATTTTCCAACAATGAAGAAGTGATATCGGCAGTTAATGGTTATTCGATCACTTTCGTAGATAAGGTACTTGGCCGAAAGGCTTTACCTGGAAGCGTATACAAATACACCTCCCTTCCCACTTTATCAGGATGATAGCCTCCTACCTCTTCAACAGACAAATCCGAGTCATCAAAATCAACAACAAGACATGATAAACCTTACACCCTGGTTGCAATAAATGGCGGATCAAAATCAACCCGACGAAAACCCAGACAATCCTCTTTAGACATCCAAACACCTCAAACCGACCCAAACTTAAGGATAACAACTTGAACCTTAGGCTTCTAGGAGAACCCTTCCTGCTCCAAGACTCGGTGACATAGCTGGGGCTTACCTTCACAAGAACCCCCAACTGGGAAACCGACCAGAGAGATACCCTTGACAAAGTCAGGAAAAGAGCAAACCTCTTAAAAGCTTTGAGGGGCAAGCTCGGAAGATGTGACAGCAAAACACTGTTATGCCCCGCGGGGGCCCAAGGAGGATCCCCCATTTCCGCAGGCTCCTGGGAGACCTGGAGGATATCTCGGAGCGGTTTCAGGACATCCTTGAAGAGTTCCCGCTGGCGATCAGGTGAAAAACAGCCCACTGCCAGAGGAGAAGATCAGGAATAAATAGTTCTACCTCTCCCCCAAGACTCACCAGATACTGAACCAACCAATAAATCACCTGCAGCTATACCCGGACACCTCGCCAAGGATAACCCAACCCATACACAAAAACAGCAATGTCCACGGAACGAGAGAAAACCCACTTACCCGACCAACACAGGACTAAAGCACTGTAACCATACGTTAACTCCCAACAGCAGGAACTAGAGTAAGCTACACACAAACACAATTTTTAATATTATTTTTTAATTAACACAGCCCTTGAAGAGGCACCAGCCTACAGCAGGGCATCACATAAAACACATGTAGTATTAACTTATCAACAAGAAGAGAAAATAAACGTATTCTATCGATCGCATCTTCTATTGTGCAAGATGATTTGAATATATGATGTGTGTCTTGCCCCTTGTCATCACGAGGTCATCAAAAACTTTGGAAATTGATTACAAGGAGCTCGAGGCATATAGTTGAGCTCAGAAATATGCAGATACGGTGGAAAAATCACAATAAAACTAACTTCTAATTTATTTGGAAGAGTGGATGACTATTTTTTCTGTAGAGCGTTTCAATTATCACACTAGAAGTACTCCACTAGAAGTACCAGGCAAATACGCCAATCACCAACATCTTTGCGACAAATTTTTTACACTTGCGTTCATTTTCACTATTCTTTATATGAACGAAACCGCTGAAATCTTAAATAAAAATCGATCCAATATTTCAATTTGACGAAGAAGTACAAAAAAACAAATTCATCATCCCTCTTTATTGTCGACGAAAGTCTGCAAGAAAGTAATTAAAAAAGTTTTCCGTGCTATCATCTTCCGGAAACATTGGCTAACTTTCAAATATATAATTTTCTTCGACATTTTATTGCTCGTAACGGGTTTGCAGCGGTTTGGGCGGACTAACGTTCAGAATTGAATGGTGTCATGTTCAATTTACAACCAGTTCTTCTGAATAGGTTAGATAAAAGTCGTCAAAATCACTAATCTATAAAAAACAACAGAATACGCTTATTAAAATATCATAAATATGATATTCTATAACTTTAATGATGTATATTTCATTGATCAACATGCCAAATATAGTAAAATGATTCCTGTGAATAGAAAGCTGATAATTTTTGATACAAGGTGTCTATTTTATTTGGTGAAATTGGTAAAAATACATACTTGGAAGTTTGTATCTCAAAAGAGCATCTATAAGATTTCCAAAAGTAAAGTGACCTTTCATATGTCACCTATTTCAAAAATTGGATAGTTAGAATTTGAGCATCTGACGTAAAATGAATTTATTGGAAACACTTGTCCCACACCAGAACAAAAATATTGTGTCTTGTTAACAAATTTAGCATCATCAGAAGATGACTTAAGTGTTCTTACATTATAAGGTCGTGTTTCGGGACATCCAGCTTCGTAGAGAAAACTAACACTTTTGTTATCTTAGTCTTAAATTTTAGCTGATTTTCATCACTCCAGGCTGAAATTTTCTCCACACCTTCTTCAACATATAAAACTTCCAGAAGGAGATAAGTTTATTGTTTTTGGTGCGTCTGGCTGTTTCAATAGGATGCTGATTCACAATATAATATAGATCAACGTTTTGGTCGTCACTTTCTGATGATGCTAACTTGGTTGAAGAAACTCGCTTGTTGCAGGGGAAAGTTTTTTCGATAGATAATCGATTATATTGAAGAGGTTTGAGTTTTGCTCCTGATATTTTTAAGAGCTTTGTTAACTGAAGTTATATGTTACGGCTTGCTCTCAACACCAGCAAAACTGTGATAATCCCCTTCACCAAGAGGAGAAAATTGGACGACTTAACGCCACTTTCCCTCATTCCATTTGGAACGGGGGTGAAATATCTTGACATTGTCCTTGATGAAAAACTCACCTGGAACGCTCATTTGGAAAAAGTTTTACACAAAGCCAGACTGTCCCAATGAACACGTCGAAAGATTTGTGGTAAAACTTGGTATACAGGTCCCGAACAAATCCATGTGATTTATTTAATGATTGCCAGACCAATGATCACTTATGAAGCAAGTCCTTGGTGGCCGAAGGCTTTACAAAAAACGGCTCAAGAGAAGCTTTCTCGCTCTTACAGAGACAGGCTTTTCTGGCCATTAGTGGTGCCATCAGTACTACACCGTCAGCGGCCATAGAGATCCTTCTAGATTCACCTCCTCTCATTTTTCTGGAAAGAGGCTAGATAGACTTGTGCACATTACTAATT
>WOGP01001367.1:0-19407 GCA_015342065.1 Leptinotarsa undecemlineata | reverse complement strand
ATATCCAATGTTTCAGTAAAGTAAAACATATTTTTCATAGTTTTCAATTTCAGAGGGCATACCTAATTCAACAGGAAAAATAATCCTGTAATTTTGAGTTTGGATTTGAAACGAATATTCATTAGGTATGTTTATCGACAACCTTTGAAATAACGTAATTCAAAATAGAGTAATTTACAGTATTTCTTACTTATTGCAATAAGAAACAAAGTACCATGATCAGTTGCTAAAATAATTCATTATAGTTTTCATATAAAACTGAAGATTCCGTTATTCAAGTGCTCCTATAAAACTTTCTAACTTCATATTTTATGTGGTTCTTCATTGTTTTAGCTCTCGACTCATTATAAAGGGTGTTCCATCTCAGACGAGTCACCCCGTATATTTCTTATCCAATAGTGAATGGAAAAATTTCCCGAAACACGTCGAATGATTTTGTTTGGGGGACATCTTTTGACGTAAATTTTAGGCTTGAACGAACGCCTCCTAATAGGGGGCTCTTCAACTTCTCAAACTTGAATAGGGGAGAGTGGTTGAGTGATACTTTATTTGAAAGGTCTTGGAAGCCCCTTTGCAACGGTGTATGAAAAACGTAAATTTGATGAACCGTTTTCGCCAAAAATCTATTTTGCAGCTCGAATGAGCCACCTCGAATAATTTGGTAATTTTTACACGTACAACCCATTTTTATTAAGCCCTTTTTACAAACTTAAAACATCTTCAAAAAATCACATTCTTCAAAAAATTTAATTGTTTTATCATCATGCTTACAATCAAAAAAATCAAATCTGCGTGTTTAAATCAAATATTCAAATTGACCTCCATTGACTTCCATACAATAATACAATCTTGACTGAAACCCGTCTCTGATATGGTTCAGCATAATTGGAGTTATTTGACGACAGTCATTTACAATGAGTCACAAAAATCTTGGACTTGAGATGTCCCCACAAAAAGAAGTCCAGAGAGTTCAGTTCCAAATTAAGGTATTGGTAAACTGGTGTGGCGTAGTGCGGAGGAGTTCCGTCTTGTTGGAAATGAAATTGTTGTTCAAGTAGTAGAGGATCGTTTTCTAATTGTTCAGTTATTAACGAATCAATCGCATTTTTCAGCATTTCAAGATAATGTTCGCCAGTTAAATTACCAGGAATGAACAGAAGTCCAATTAGGTGGTATTCCAAAATTCCTACCCAAACGTTTAGCTTCTCCAAATTCATGAGCATTTGTATCGCTCGTCATGCGTCAGAAGAACAAACGTTGTACAAGAAATATGGGTTATTTTTGATACGCTCGGCTATAATTTCGCAAAACTCTTGCCTTCGATCCCAATCATCATCATTTAATTATTGAATTGATTTAATTTTGTACGAATAGAACTTGTGTCTATGTAAAATTCTGAAAACGTTATATTGACTAATACCGGACAGATTGCGTGTTTGGCATAAGTTAGTTGGACATGTCCCAATACCGCCACAGCTGCTCCTTCATCATTCACAATTCCAATGAGTGCCCTTTTTTCATCCATTACTGAACCCTTTTCCACAAATTTTGAACTCAATTCCAGTACGTACTTATGGCGAAGGCTACGTTCAGGATGGTTTTGGTTAAATATCCTTGCAGCCGCTCGGGCACAATTTTGTTTTTGATAATATAGGCTAACCAGCTCAACAATGTTCTTGCAATGTATAAACCATGTTTTTTGAAATTTTAAACAAATTAGCAAAGTAGTAACTACAGATTGATTATATTTCAGAAATGATCGAAGAAACGTTACAACTAGATAATCACTTTCTAAGCACAAAAAAACTAATTCAAGATAAGGATGTTTTGTTGTTTTTTTATTTATTAGTTTGAGTGAAAGTATTATTGTATGGAAGTCAATAGAGGACCATTTGAACATTGGATTTAAACAAGCAGATTTGATTTTTTTGATTGTAAGCATGATGACAACACAATTACAATCAATAATGTAATTTTTTGACGATTGTTTGAGTTTGTAAAAAGGGCTTGATAAAAATGGGCTTGATAAAAATGGGCTTGTACATTGTAAAAATAACCGAATTATTCAAGGTGGTTCATTCGAGCTGCAAAATAGATTTTTGGCGAAAACGGTTCATCAAATTTACGTTTTTCATACACCGTTGTAAAGAGGCTTCCAAGAACTTTCGAATAAAATATCACTCAACCCCTCTCCCCTTTTTAAGTTTTAGGGGTTGAAGAGCTCGTCTGGAGATGGAACACCCTGTATATCTACCATGCTACTACGAGTATAATAGCGAATCAGCTAAAATTCTCGCTAAAATAGCAATTCCAGATCAGCTTATCAAGTAATAATAAAGTTTTTTCAATTAAACAACTCTTTTATCAATTGTTTTGTATGTTTTACAATTTTTAGTCAAACTAACAGACAAAGAAACAAAAGGTGGTTAAATATTCGCAGGTTATGATACAAACTGATGTGATATGAATGCCGAGACGTTACAAAGGTGAGATAATCTCGCTACTTACGAAACCTGTTGGCTAGTTTTTGAAATTACTCCTTGCATGCACCTGGCATTTGTTCATTTTTTTCTCGACACACAGCTTTATTATTTGCCCTATTGTCGTTGCCAAAACTCCGACCCTTTGTTATATATAAATTCAAACTCAAAATCAAACGTTACACAATTGACCTAACGCGAAATGTGCCAGATGCCGCTTTTCTTAATGGTTAACCCAATTTCCGAATGTTTATTCAAATTAGTAGATTTAAAAGTAAATGTTTATTGAGCAACGAGTATTTGACTAAGAATTTATGTAGGTTCACAATTGTTTAAAAGTAAACTGTGCAATGTACCAATTCCTCAAGAAGTTACAACAGAAACAGCGTTGGGTAACTTTAGAAAACGTTCGAGTCCACCAACGAAATTTATGTTTAACGAGGTGAATTGTTATTGAAAATTGGTTGGTGTATGGAACAACATTTCGTTTGATTCTAAATGGACCTTTCAAAGATTTTTATGGTGAATTTATGGATGTAGTCGTGGTAGAGGAGATCGTCATGAAAAATGAAAAATAAAACTTTATATGTTTTTTTAACACACTGAAAGTCCATTTATGGAATTATTTCATATGTGACCCAAAAAACTGAACGTCGTCTACATGTTCAAAAAGTTTTTTTCAGTGGTTATTCTACTATTTCAGGCAAAGACGAACCCAACAAATCAATAATCATGGAATCAGTCCAAACAGCGATTTTGCAACTTTGTTTTACGTATTTGATTATTTTGAGTAGACTACTATTCAAAATTATATAAATTGTTTTAGTCCGGATGTAAATGAATGAATTTTATTTTTTATTGCAACAGATTTTCTATACTCATCAAAAATTGAATCTCCAGGCCAAACCTATTAAGAAATAACAACAATGTCTGTCTAAAATAGCATTCAACAAATTTATTCTCAAATATTTTTTTTCCAGATTATATTTTGATTTATTGATAATGGTGATTGCTCGCTTTCGATTAGCAAAGTAATCAAAGCATGAAATCTGATCTTCGTTCAAAAATAAACGTTGAAAACTTTGTAGCTGAACAATTTATCAACACAATGTTAATAGCTAATATGGGTCAAGAATCCTCAATACTAAATAACGTATCAAATATTATTTTTCATGCCGAAGTAAGGAACTCAAGTTTAAAGAACTTTGAAACCTACCGAAACAACACAGCTTTCTAAACAACAGCAATATAACTCTGTACACCTGAGAAATAAAGTCACACTATCAATACTGTTTATGTATTTACCTGAGAAAAAGGGTTGAACTTAGTATTAATTTTTCTTAAAAAAAACAAGATATTTCACTTGTATCCTATAAACAATTCAGCTAATATATATTTCAATTATTCCATCATTATTTTCAAATAATCTTTTTATTACAGAATTTTTTTATGGAAACCTTTGAATTGTTAGAGAAAGTTCTCCATAAACTATAGTTTGTTGTTGAAACACAAATATGTGATAAACGACTTATTTTTAATTACGTTTCGCCAGAAACGTTTTCCGTCTAGAATATTCTTTGATTACTTTGCAACAATACACCATTAGTCACTTTATGGAATACAAAAAATTCTCGAAAGAATCATCAAACTTTATCCTACCGAGTTTTAATGTAAAAAGATATTTTTTGACAATGTTTTGTTAACTTTCTTTGAATCTCAGATATAATAAAAATGAAGGTTTATCGATCAAATAGTCTTTCAGATATTCATTATTCCATTAAAAAATTGTTGACCTCTTTGAAATTATCAAAACTGAAAAATTAAATTTAGGGTCAAATTTCTGCATACCTCAAATTATCATGATATATACAAACAAGTTAGTTCTGCTCAACAGTTTTTCCATGTTCACCTGCGACGAGAAAAAGTGATTTTTTGCCGCTTCCTGAAATCTATATGAATTTTTGCTCGTTTATCTACGTTTATCTTTCGACTAACTTTATAATGAAAATAAAAAAAAAATACTTAGTTTGGGCTATCTTCATCAACATTTTGCGAAAAGTCGACACTACGTTACACCATATGGAAATGGTTCGGTGAATATATGGTAGACAAAATTTTTGCGACTATAATGTATGAAAGATTTAGCGGCATACATAAAAACGAAATCGCCCAAATTAGGTAATTTTTAAGTAACTTTAATAAAATAAAATATACTTTCTTCTTTTTGCTTGATTAGTAGAATTCATTATATTAATTTATATAGTTTTTTATATTAACATGACAAGTTTATTTCTTCAATTTTACATTTAATCCCTTGAACCGAAAGAAACTAAAATTTTTGTTATTACGAGTATGTACATAGTTAAATGTGCACTTTTTTTTCTTTAATTTCATTTTTTCCCCAGTATACGGTTCTGTCTACTACAAACTTAATATGAGAATTTTATCCTAGTAGAAATCAAGGAATAAAAGTACAATGTTAAAATTAAAATAATTTGAAGTTCTATTCTCCTTTTTCAAAATAAGCGCTATAACACAATAATACAGCTATAACAAAACTGATTCGAAACCTTTCATTTTTAGAAAATTAATTTTCAATTACTTTAGGCTCATTTGTGTAAATAGCCTCAGGAACACACTAAAAGACAAAATAGTTTTTTGGAAATATTATTTTTCCAGTATAAAGGTAAAGATAGAAGAACCAAATGATTAAAAAACAACAAATAGAAAATAAGAGAGCAGTAGGAAATAGAGTATAAAATGAGTTTCTACAATTCTTGATATATTTTTTGATTTCTTCTACAAAATCACTAAAAATCCCCAGAAAAATCGATAAAAATGTTTGCCTCTCTATTGTGTTTTATTAAAATACAATTCCTTACTCGATTACTTAACAAAAATATCTTCACGTAGGTTCCGCAAACGTTCTATAATTATTTATAGAGCACTCAATCGAAATGATCTATATATAATAACAACGACCACAGCGATTTTTATTCTGTAATTGATGCATGTCGACATCGAGGTTGTCACAAATAACTACTATCAATACAGACAATAAAAATATCGAAATATAATGGGGCTCGTCCCACAATCTATTTCAAAATAAAAGATCGGAATGGGTTCAGGCCTCGATCCTACTGAAAAAAACGAAATGCCTAGCTATTTACCAACACCGTCGAGCTATTTCGCATCCATTTAGAATAGAATGGTTACATTTCCATCTAAAACAACTCACGATTAGAAATACCATCGTGCATGATGATTGCTGAACGGCTTGACGTAATTTAATAGCTGATCAAATTAGCATGGGATGCAAGCAAACTGAAGTGAAACTATATTTTATTCGTAAGCAGTGGCCAACCTGAGAAATTCAACACTCACTTTTATTCAGAAAAACTAAGTTATTTCAATTACTTAAAGGTCTGACAGTAAAATCAGAAATATCAATGAATGTAATCCAAAGGAAAAGCTTTTACAGTTTAACTCAGGTACTTCAAACCCTTTCCAACCCTCACAGATTGACTTAAGTCTAGCGTAAGAAATTATGAACGTTTGAAATCCGAATAAAATTTAAAAAAAATCAGAAATCTTACATTTTGTTCACAATACAATGATTTGAACTGTAAATATAAAAAAGTAGGTAGATCAGTTAGACGATTAGCAGTGATATACAGGATGTTTATTAAACATACGACAAAAACTTAAGGAACTATTATAAGGATATTTTGTCCTTTAATGATATTTGATAGGGTGCTTTGTTTCGAAGATACGGGGTAAAAAAAAATCTTAATACTAACAATGTTGGTTATTTTGAAATATTAACGTAGCCGAAATAAAAGTATACACTGGACCTACCAAGTAAAGAAAAATCTAACAATTCCGTTGGTACCTATCAACAACATTCCGATTACGGTGGAAGATTTGAGTAATCGGATAATTGCCGGGTGTAATGCAATCAGAAACGATCCTGGTGTTTTTGAAAGAGTTCGGGAGTCGTTAAGGGGAAGAACGGATTCTTACACCCGAACGAGAGGTAGTCATTTTCAACAGTTCTAGTAGATTAAGAAACATTACATGTAATTTTTAGTAATAAATTGTCATTGTCGAAGTTCTTTTTCGCTTCGTATCTTCGAAACAAAGCGCCCTATCAAAAATCATCAAAGGACAAAATATCCTTAGAATAGTCCCAGGAATAGTCCCTTACATTTTTCCGCATATTTAATGAACACCCTGTATAAAAAAAGCTATACCAGACCTGATTTTCCACTTTGAAGTTTATATACTTCAAAAATGTTCTATTGCCATCTTAATACGTACAAAAACTTTCGGTCCTATTTCCTTATGACAGTTATACATTTTTTTGTATAATTTGAAATTTTCTATATAATAAGTTTGTTAAAAAGTATAATGGTCGTAGGTGAACACAAGGTTTTACAGATTTTGTAATGTAAGTACTGTTAATGTTTCTACAACACCAGCAGCAAAACAATGTTTGAATAGTTCTTTTCAATTCCAGGATAGAATAATTTTCTTTCAAATAAGTTATGCTACAGGAATGCTTTTATTTCATACTCGCCCAGAACGATTTTTACTTTGGTTTATTTTATTTCATTTGTTACATTCAGTTAATATTGAATAGTATAGGTGTAGGTAAGTTTAACTTGTTGAATTTCGGGACTAGAAAAACGGGTATTTTTTGTATTTGTCAATATCGCAACAAATGTTCAAAATTAGATATTTCATATTTGTTTATATGTTATAACTTTTTTGGTTATATTATTCAACTCATTCGAATACTCTGCCCATAGAGTAGTTGTTATCAATATTTTAGAAGCAAGTCTTAATCCTCAACATTCATCAAAAAACATCGTCAACCACATTCGAACAGATGTTATAAAATACTGCAGAAAACATATTAATGTGTCATTTGTTTATTCACAACAATTGATGGAAAACAGAATTTAAAAATAAACATGTTTTTTCACTAAGGGGTGTTCATTAATATTTTTCGTTCAAAATTTTCTATTTATGGTAAACATCAGCATCTAAACCAGACATCTGCATGGTTTAAGTTTACTTACGCCTTTATTTCAAAATAAAATCGATTTCAATAAAAAATTATTAATTGAGAATTTCTTCGATCAGTTTCAAGTGCCATTTACTTAAAAATTAATTATACTTTTTCAAAAAATAGTTTTTGTTCTAACTGATTTTCAGTTATAAATTCTACGAAACAACCCAGAAATCAATTTAACAAAAGTACTATGAGTTTTTGCACTTTCTGCAAATATTTTCCATGAAAACTCCTTACTTTGTCATAAAATACATTTTGACCTACATATCCAAAACTTTTGTTTCCCTATATTAAACGACAAATGAAACTTACATTCAGTGTCGATTACAGTGCTAGATCATTTGTAAAAAATAACTTTTGTGGAGATCCCACTTACCAAATACATTTTTCATACGAAAATTGGTCTGACACCTGCAATATTTACTACAAAAAACTACATTTGCTAGTGCACTCTTTCTGTATAACTCAATTTAATAATTTTATGTTCTGTTACCTTTCGAAGAACTGTCAAATGTCGCAAGAGAGAAATAAATCTCGAAAGAAAACTGAATATGGACGTGAAAGTAGGCTATGAATATAAATTTAACAAACATTAGCATGTTCTCGTTCACCAAATTATCAAATCGGTCTATCATGATCTGTATACTAACGAATGTCTATTATAATTTCTATGCTCGTGGGTTTTTTTACTGAGGCCACAGCACCTGTAAAAGTTATCATGTTTTCAACTATACGGGTTTCAAGATAGTCAATTTATATATTTCATTTAGTTGAGGTTATGTTTAAGTCTCGCATCTGTCGGCAGGTGTAAAAACCGTGGCCCGAGTTGAAACAACCTTTTTCTTTGACAGTGAACTAATATTTTGATCAATTACACAATGCTGTTTTACATTCAAATCTTCAACTTTTTATCGATTAGTTTCTGTGGCACTTTTAAAACTACTTTTGCGATTTGACAAGTTGTTATCAGATGTTTACAAGTGAGTCACAATTCGCCTGTATTTTGAGCATGGTATTTCCACTAGTAGCAAAACAATACTAATTAGCAAACATTTTTTATTACGGGTACCTACTAAAGGTGTGTTTATAAATTCGCAACTATTTTTTCCGAGCTGATTTCAACTTGAGGTAAGAAATGACATTTGTTTACACTATCCTAATCTTATCTTGTTTTCTCTACAAGTTTGACGTAGGGGAAACTGAGGATATTTTTACTCATAAGGATACATGACCCAAGACATTTTTCTTCTTCAAGGAAAGTTTGAAATAGTAATTTTGACAATAATATATATATTCTTTAAGTGCTCACTGAATGATTTGGAGGGAAAAACATTCGCAGTGTTAATTGTGCTTTCAAATCTGAACAAGTTCATAAACAATCATGAGTTTGAAGTGAATTTTTTGTTTGTGTAAAATTATATTGTTAATATATTTTCAATTTCTTAATGCATTAATCATATGATTTGTATGTTGTGAGATTAAATAAATTGACTGATATTGCTGATATCGAAGTTTGAATGAAAATATTATGTTACTTGAGAATACTTTACTTGACCTAAAGACCCCTTGAAACCAATATTTGCCTTCTTGTAGTTGCTCATAATTATGAAAGAAAAAAATGCCGTGAAACCTGAAACATACATTGCACCTTGAGGCAATATGTACTGAAAGAAGAAAATAAACGAAATACTTAAAAATCTGTCAAAACCTGAATGGGAGGATGAAAAGAAATCTCTTGTTAAAAATTGTGGAAAAGTATGCGTATGAATGGTTAGCCAAAAAGAAATTCATACTAGAAAATATGTCGAAAAATGAAAGACACAAGGTTCAAGTGACTGGGCATGGATAGTAGTAGACGTTTTGAACAGAATCATCAAAATTGATCGAATCATAAGTTTTAGCACCAATTTATAAATCATAGTCGTTATCTTTGTAATAATTTCAGTATTTAAAAAAAGTTCAAGGCATATGATTCGAGTATAATTCCATAAAATCATTTATAGTTTTTGTACTTTAAATTTACGAATTTCAATTTCTAGATGAAAAAACAGGTATACTACAAATACCGATTGATTGTTGATAGTTATTAGTTGATAGTGTTTGTTTAGAAAAAAAAAATGGTAGCAGAGTTTTCACAGAAAATGAATCCAGAAGATGCCACATTTGTATATGTCCATTCTAATTTACCAAGAAAAATAAATTATTTCATTTAAAAAAAGGATTCGGATTAATATCAACAAAAGATTCATCTATCATTTGTCATATTTCACTAGTAATAATTTTTAGGACTAAAATTAGGCTGTATACACTAACCCAGTCATACATTTCTTAAGACAAAGACTGAAACAAAGACTCGAGACAATAATTATGAAGTCTGAATTGGCCCTTATTTCCAAGTGTAAATTGAAATTCTTCAATAACTTCAATTTACCTTTCAGATGAATTTCAGATTTGTGATCATTTTATCGATAGTATTCAAATAATGAAGAATTATCAACTTGTAGACTAATGTTTTCACTCATTTTGAATGATCGAGTCAAATATCCTCATTTGGTAACTTTTGAAAAGCATGGTCGTCAATAATGAGATGGGGGATATATAATAGCAATATTCAATAGCGATAAAAATTACCAGTAACTGAATTCTGAGTGTGAGTACCATCCTCAGTCTCCCCTACCGTCGAAAAATAACGACATGCTAAAAAAACACAAAAACTCACCTTCCAGTTTCATCCCGACTTCCAGGCATTTCTGGAACCTACAAAACGGGCACCTTTTCCTTTGAGTCTTGTCAATGTGACAACTCCTTTCTGCCACACACGTGTATACTTTTTTATTTTGAACGGTTCGTTTGAAAAATCCTTTGCAGGACTCACAGGTGAGAAGTCCGTAATGGTATCCCGATACTTTATCCCCGCAAACAGGACACAATTCCTCGATGCCATCCTTCGTATCCGAACCATCCCCGGAACCGGCCAGGGAAGTCGTAGGTCCGGTGATTTGGTAACTGGCCCCCATGTCGATGCCGGTCAGCGTGTTGGCTCCTGGGGAAAACAAATAAGACGTGTCAAGGTTATTCATGGACTGAGACATCATCATCGACTGCTGATGATGGTGCTGCATGCTCATGGTTTGCTGGCAACTACTGTAAGGGACGGAAATTGGAGGCGAACCGTATTGGGGGCTGGAGGCCTGATTAGCCATCGGGGAATCGCCCGAATTCGCGGTGAATGAAGACATGTTGAGAGACAATAACGTAGAATGGTTCTCCATGTCGAGTAACATTTCACACGATAGTCACAACAAAATTTTATAGTCAGCCTGCACTACCTGACCGTCATATTAAATCCTTGCGAACACAACCACATCACAGTTATATCCAGTAGGCGCAATAATCCAACGAAACCAAAAGAGAGTTATAATCCAGAATGTGGGGCACACTCACGCACTCGACTAGAACAAATGAAATCGACAGTCACACCTCCGACTTGCCAGAGATCGCAAACTGAACTGACCAGCAGCGAGCGGTACAGTCGAAAACCCGTGCAGCCGGCACAGGACCACAATGGAAAATGATTAGGAGCCCATGTAACAAGTGAAAGTGAGTCGGGACTAGTGACCTACTTTCCAATGAACCAGGTCTATGTTAGTGCTGTTGTGAAGTCATACACACACACTTACAACATCGCGCACACACACACTATCTGAACGAACGAGCGGGAGGGGAGAGCGCGTGGAGGTTGTTGGGTAGTGGGGATGGCCTACTGACCCACATAGACGCCGCGCATCATGTGGATGATGCCGGCGCAGGGCAAGGGAGGAAGGGAGAGACCCTTTACCTTCCGCACTTCGGTTATATGTTGAGTGAGGGACTCGGACGACTTCCTCAGACAAGGTTGCCATTACTGCCCGTAATTCCTATCATTGTAAGTAATTTCCCCCTCTTTCAGTATTAACGATCATCTAAGAATTTGTAAGGAATCAGTATGTTCGATAAGAAACAATGAAGAGTATTTGAAAAAATTAAATTGACTCAATTTTTTTTTCTTAAAAGTGTGAAATTATATTCATATAGTGTATCCTAATTAAAATACAGTCTTATATTCTTGTCATTCTCAGAAATGAAAATATAATTGCGCCACCTACTACGATTGTTAAATAAGGTTAATTGTATAATATAATGAAACTTGCACTGTTCCCTAAGGCGAAGTAGATATTAACAAAAAAATGGCAACAATACGATCAACAGTTTTGGAGAATTGCATGGACAAACTGCATTGCATACAAACGTACACTTGTTTGAAATCCCTTATATATCATTATATTTGAAAATGTTGCATTGACAAATTGCATTGTTATTCACATATATACATATCGAATTTATAACCTCCTTTTTTCTTGAAGTCGGTAAATACTCATAAAATGTACCAGTTGTCAGATTTTTATTACAAGGTTTCATTTAACTTTCCCCGTTTGTTTGTTTGTGTGTATCAAATAAACTAATTGAAGTTGGCCCCCTTCCTGTTGACAAATCGATCGGATATTTCGTACACACATTTAGTTTTGATGACAATACAGTTTAATAAATTTCATATTGTAAATCCAAGATGGCTGCAGCTACAAAATGGCGGATTCATATTACCTGAGGCACTAAATGAAATAAAAAACTAAAAACTTGAAAATAAAATAAGTTGACCAAATTATGTTGAACGGTTTTATAGAGAAAAAAAGATAAATATGTACATAATGTACTAAAAATATTTGGAAGGTCCTAGGTATCAGTCATCACACTAATCTACTCAGCAATCTTCGGTACTGATCAGATAAAAAAATATAATTGAATCATTGGGCGTAGTAGATATTTACATATTCACTAATTTTTTATCTGATCAATACCGTAGATTGCTGGGGAGAATGGTGTGCTGACTGCTACCTAGAACCTTCCGAATTACGTTTTAGTTTTTAGTACATCTACATCTACATTATAATCTTTTTTTTTCAATAAAACCGTACAACATAAAAAAATCACTTGTTTTATTATCTTTGTAAATGAGGAAAACCACAATTAGGTCATGAAATAAATAAAGAGTTAAATGGCAATAGACGGAGAGTTCAAATCTGAAGTTCATAATGCTTGCCGATTCATGTTTTCTTAAACCCTCCGGCATCAAACCGGAGTTTATTTTGACACAGAATTTTCGAATCAATCGAGTTACTACGTTTTATATTGTTTTTTAGATTCAATTATGAATGTTAGAAATATATTGTATATTTTTTCATTGAGTGTAGCTAAAAGGACTCATGTTCTACTTGTGACGCACTGTTTGGAACCTTTGGTGTAGTAATGGATATTACTGGAGTTTTTCCAACATCAAACCATTATTATAACACCTCGACACGTGTTTAGATCATGGAGTGATCATCTTCAAGAGGAAAATCAAACATGTTCTATATTAAATTTGCCAATGCAAATCTGCCCGTCTGACTATACAACTTACTATTTGGATTTAGGTACTCCAATGAAATCTAAATGAGTATAAGTTTTATAACCTCTACATATTTCAGGCCATTGAAATAAGGAAAAAATCAAGTACAGCATATTTCACAAGTACATACTAAATTGTATTTATTCATATCCAGATAATTGGGCGATCTTCATACATTATAGGGAAATTATCTTGTTTACAGCTTGTTAAATATAAAAAGAGACTTGGGAATTCTCTCTCTCTCGCTCTCGCTCTCATGGTCTTCAGAAAGCTCTTCCTACATATTTGACAAGTTGTACTTATCGATTGAACGTGGATTATCTATTATAACTTCTATTTGATTATTTATTTCTCTTGAATGTTCTTTTTTTTTGTAATTGTTGACTTAAAATCCTCAATTATTATTTATATCGACACACAGAGACTAGTTCCTTCTGTGAATGTATTTCTATATACAAGCAAAATATAATTTCTTATTATTAACTCATTACATTATCATATACCTATTACGGATTTTTATTGCTTAAATACGTTCGGAAGACCTCTACATTTAAGTCCATACATTTGTTGTGTTTGGGCTCTAGTTTTCAGCTAGTTGCCTTCCAGTGAAACCCTGTTTATCTTTGAAATTCGGGGATTCAGTTCTCTGTCGATCCATAGATAACGTAAGGGAAAATGACATCGTCCCCACTTAGGATTTTCTAGTCAAGATTTTTCAGCAACCAATTTCCTGGAATCCCGATTAATATTGTTAGTAATCTGAATGATGAGCGTTGGCAACACTGTCCTCGAATATTCGGCCGATGCGCCATCAAAAGTGGGCGTGGGCCGGAAAAAATGATTTGACTTTGTAAATAGTATACCAGACGGACAAAAATCTTCTTTGAATGATCAAGTGAATCAAGTGCCAGAATTCAATATAGAAAAATTCAGTCTGCTAAAATCGTCGTTTAAATCGTTCATTCAAATACATTCTGGTTACAAAAATGTATACAGAATGTATAGTATACCTACAGGATGTCTCAGATCTTTATTGAAAGTACCTAATATCGACCACATTTTTTAATGAAAACTTTATTATTTAGCAATACCATGGGAACAACAGCATGATAAAACTACGAGTGTGAAGGTTTGCTTCAAATATATATTCAATAGTAATTATAAAGTCGTAGAATAAGTATAGTGTGCGTGGAGTACGTATATTTTGCGTGAAGCCTTTCATGCACTCGTTCGGTTTACAATACTCGCCTAAGGTTAATGTTGCAAACTCCTCACTGGTGCATAAAGATGAACTTCAAGCAGTATACGCGCGTTATATGTAAGGCGGTTTGATGATGACGACGTTTTCAAGATATAATGATGAAAATGTGTAAAGAAAAAAATCGCACCCTCTTCCTAAATATCTGTTTAATATTGAAGTTGTGTTGGGATACAGCTATTTGTATTATTAGACAACAAAACCAGAATCTATACCAGAAAAGATATTCAAATACTGATAAAAAGCTGATGCTAAGCTAAGCTAAGCCTTTTCTTGTAGAAATTTCAACTCGTTCTCGTTGTGACCTTCACAATTTTCAAAATTATCTTTCAGTTTCAATGTCAATAAATGGAATGTTCTTGTTCACTTCTACTTTTAGCGGAAGATAGCAAAACCTGCATTTTTTTTCTGATTAATTCGGCCGTTACTTGATGAAGATCCATAGTAGTTTCAAAAACTACACCTCACGATTTGATCTCCACCAACTTTATTTGCAAAAATATAATCACAACATGTTTCGCTAGCACAGTAAGCTTTCTCCATCGAGTAGAACACCTACAGACCTGTTTCGAGGTATTTTTTACCTTTCATACACTTGAGAAAGCTACTGTGCTAGCGAAACATGTTCTGATTATATTTTTTCAATTAAAGTTTGTGGAGATCAAATCGTGAGGTGTAGTTTTTGAAAAAACTGCATTATTTCTTTATCATAAGCATTACACACCAAAACCCAGCATTATATAAGATAATAAATATTTAGAAATGAAATCTCGAAACATGATTCTCTCCAAACGTACCTACACAGTAGGTTCTGCTAATCATATCCGACCTACGTTTATACAAGAAACCTCACAGGATAGTCTTGCAGATGCTTCTCTTGTATCAAGACCACGCTGAAATCCATCTAGTAGAACACCTACAGGCCTGTTTCGAAGTATTTTTCACCTTACATCAGTGCATGAAAGATCCGACCCAAACAGCACTGTACCTGGGACTCGACTGACTTCAACGCCAACAACAAAGTTTTATATAACATCTTTTCATTTCACAAGTAAAAAATGAAAATGAAACAGCTAATGTTTGCGTTTAATAAGTGAGAAATCTTGCATGGCGAATAGCTTGCTGTCATAGAAGAGATAACTATACAAACGAGAGTCGTCGACATTTTTTAGATTTTGAAACCAGTTTATAACGTATTACTGTCATTTGACAATTCAATGTTGGTAATTAAAAAGTTTCTATGGTTTCAGTTCTTTCATAAATAAATGTTTTTAAAACTAATAAATGGTGGGCAATTTATATTTAACAGTTACTAACTTACTACTTTGATGAGGTTGAAACAGGATAAAATTTTGGATATGCTGCACCCTCCGATTAAAAAAAAGTGTACTTGTATATTTCAACATATATATCACGAATTCGAAAGAAAAAATCGATTCTTTCCCTTATGTGCCTTATGACAGCCCTCCAAAGTTCCGGAAAGTGCAATTTTTCATTCTTTTTTTACCACATTACCTTCACATCTTAATTCAACTTCTTTGACAGTTTTCAGTTCAATGATCAACATTGTTCCTGTAAAAAATTTCACTAATTTACTGAGCTGTTTTTTGAGATAAATCTCTCTACGTACGGTCTTGAGGTTAATGCCATAGTTGGCATCACTAATTACTATAAGCATTTCATATTCATATCAAGTGTTTATGTTTTCATTTTCTTTAAACGCTATATTGTTTTTTGACACTATTAAGTGAAAAATGGATTCAAGAAATTAATTAAAATTGGCTTCTATGTAGCAAAATGGATGGACCAAGTGAAAATGCATTCCAAAATAATTTTGATACTTTCATTTTTTAATCAATCTTGTAGATGATGCAGGATGTTGTCAGACGTCAACGAGAATGGCCAAATTATTTTATGTAAAAATATGTTTCTTCTTTTTTTTTGAACAGATATCCAATGCTTTGGTACAACTTTCTAATTAGGATCGATCACATTACTATAAAACATTAAAAAAAATTTTATTGGTTGAATGAAGAAAAGTATCTGTCACTTCAACTGGATTTTAAATTTCATTCAAATTCATGTTTAATATTTTTATAAATCGCTTACGTCAAAAAAAGACATTCGAATCGCACGAATTTCGAATAGTAATCGGTGACAGTTTCCAACCGCTTTTTTCCAAAATGTCACCCCTTGAAATGGTAAGATGCCACTAGAAAACGAGTCCATTGTTGAATAAAATTTTTAATAGGAAAAATGTTGATTATTGAACTGAAAAGTGTCAAAGAAGGTTAAATAAGATATGAAGGTGCAAAAAAAGGTTGAAAAATGGGTGGATGCACAATATCCAAAATTTTACCAAATTTCAACCCCAAATTTGGAATAGTTTCGCCTAATGTTCCACATACAGAAATATTGAATTTATAAAATATCCAAGTTGAAACACGAAATATGAAATATACTATATTCAGAGAATACTGAATAGTATCAAGTTCCAACGCACTTTATGAAATTAACCCAAAATTGTAAATACGTTGGCGACTTTCAATAATATAATCAAGATAAGGTTATTCGTTTCAGAAGCCATGCCGTTTCGCTTTTACTACTTTGTCAACTTATATCGGTCCACCAATTTATGATACATGTGTATTTTTTTTCATTATTCCACATAGTATTTTTTTCCATTATTCCACATAGTGCATGTAGCCTTTCGTTGTCCCAACTGTGGATAATGTACATGATTTTCAGCTTTTATTAATATTTCTATTTTTAATTTTTTTGGTTGTTGCTTGCAAGTTATTATTAGACAATGGAAGTCCGAACTGATGAAATACACCACAAAACATTGTCAACCACCTTCAAACAAATGCACAGAAGTTGTTTTCAGATACTGTTTTCGAATGAGAATTTTGAATTTCATAGAAATCACTGTTTGTTCGTAGAGTGAACATTCCCAATGTAAGTGAAACAGATATCATACACTGAAACAAAAGCAGTTGTTACTTTTGATTCTACTTAGTAGTAGAAAGCTAAGATTTTTTTCACAATTACATAATATAGAGTTTTCCAAACAATAATGAGAATTTTTAAAGGTGATAAGTAACGGTTGGTTCAGTACCAATAATTATCAACTATAAACGAAGATTACCTACCCCGATTTTCCAAATATTGTCACATAGATGGAAATACAATTAATTGCAAGTTACGAACTGAGTTATGAAAGTTCAAAAATATTGATGACATAGAGATCGGTATTTAACAATTCAAAGTTGAGCACGCAATATACATACTTATGACGACAACCAATTAAAAAGACTTTTGATATACCTCAAAATGTTGAAAGTCAAATATCTGACAATTATACAAAAATTTATAATAATGCAGACTATCCAAAAAAGCTACTGCTGAGGAGTTGAAAGCTGATGGTTATACCAAAATATTCAAGGTTCAAGTAGTGACTGTTGTACGAATTTATAGAATTTTAAATCAATATTTTTTTTATTTATTATCAGGTGTTGCATTTCCCATACTTGATATATATATAGAAATATTTCATTGAAATATTCAGAAAGATGTTTCATAAGAATGTGGGAAAATTTCTTAATTTTCTGGTATTCAAAAATACATAAACTCCAGCTTTTCTGTGCATGAAATATATTTATAAATTGAAAAAATTGAACTATCTCTCACGGAAATAAATAAAAACGACCAAGATTGTCACAGTCTTGATGGATAATTTAATCCAAAGTTATCTTTATTTAAACCTCTGAATATCTCGTCCAAGCTGCTTTAAATTACTTTGGATCGCTTTTTATTTCGATTTTCCGCGTATGAAAGGAACTCATACCACAGACACGCAAACTGAATGTATCGATAAAACAAATCGGGAAAATATTTTTAGGATAATCGACCTTGATGAGTTCGGAACGTTAAAATTACCTTACGTTCATTAGTTTGTATACATAACTATGTATTTGTTCTATCTAGGTCACTTTATCACATTATCTTTTAATTGAGGCAAGTTTTGCATTGTCGACCTTGACACAATACCACAACTGTTAATGTTTAGTTTTTATGTTCAATCCATGTATTCGTTTATTCAACATTAATGATGTTAATGAAGAAAAAGGCAAGTTGTACTCTATTTTTTCAAATTCTTGAAATAATTCTAATATTTGAAAATTTCATTGGAACTTTACAGTCGTAGATTAGATTTTGTTCTAGACAACTACAACATAATAATAACCATAATTGAAACAAAGTAGTAAAAGGGAAGTGTAATAATCACAAACTCTTATGATGAAACAATATTGTTTTAATTATAAATATATATTATAAATTATACAATTGATTTATATTTCAAATGTATTTTCGACTGAAATCAATTGGAATCAGGAGTTGAGGGATTTCAAGTTCATTGAGCAAATAGATAAATTTATAGATAATGTTTATTTTGACCATATAAACAAGTAGTGCAAGTATAGAGAGAGGTGAAAGAAGCTATTTTTTCCAAACTTGAATGTGTTAAATGAGAAAACTATAAATGTTCGACTGTTTTTCATACAATTATTGAAAAACAGATCTCAAGTTTTGGCTAGACGGTCGGAGTTTTTGAAAAAGACAATTTCAATTATTTTGGGCTAATATGAAAAGGAAACTATTGAAATCGTCTGATGACTTCACTAGTTCAGCATTACGAATATCTACCTGTGAATGTCCATTCTATATTATGAAACCTTCCATTTGGAACACGCTCATTATTTGCAATCAATGAACACATTTTGTATTGAAGTTTCAATGAACATTAAATTTTTTCAGATGAAAACAAATGGGCCGGCTTTCCCCTCACAAAGAATCTAATAAGGATCTGATTGATGATAGCAATATAATTTATCTTTTCAATTCAGTTTTCTTAATACAGTCAAATCGTTCTAAAATAAGTTTTATGATATCATGATGATATGATAATTGCTATTAAAATAAGATTTATTCATTTTATTTCAAATATATTGTAATGAATCTGAAGCCGGCCCTGACCGATTGCCCCTGCGATCAAAGGTATGACCGCGCATAAAACGGTCTGACACGCCGGGAATATTCTAGGCAG
>WOGP01001366.1:0-19407 GCA_015342065.1 Leptinotarsa undecemlineata | reverse complement strand
TATAAATCCAATGTCTAGCGTTGTATCAGCTTGGAAAATCGTTGTTTTTGTCACGCCTATGCCAAGATCTTCTATGTGGGAACGTTGAAGGAGGTGAATGTTTCAAATTTTGATTTCAAATTTTTATTTTCTCAAATCTCTTTTCAACACTAATATTAAAGTAATTGTGATTACTACAATAAGTTTTCGTTTTTCAATAATCACACCTGAGAGTCTTGTTCTCAGTATAGGATTCACTGAGACTCCGAAGTGTCTCATAAGAGAGTTTTAAATGTTCTTAAATTTTTCCAACGATAGCCAATCCAATTTCAGACAAATTTATTTCATCTACTTTTTCGGACATAATTTAATTTCATCATTTGGCGAATTTAAATAATTGTACAATTGTGAAAGATACCAATTAATTTTATTTCTATTGTATATCAACGATTTATTGGAAAAAAAATGAGAATCCAATATTTTGCTTTGCTGACGACACCACACTTGTTTCGTCATTCCATTTGGATTGGCATATTTCCACCGGCAGCAGGAGGTGGCATATTTAAATGAGGATTTCGAATAGGGGTGAAAATAACCAGGTTCATGTCAATGTCACAAAAACCCAGGCATCAGTTTTCTCCAAAAACAATTCTTCAGCACCTTTTGATGCTTTTTCAAGCTCAGATCAGACCTTCTTTGGAGTGTTGTTCTCATGTATGGGGCTTCGCCCCTAAGAATGCCCTGAAGCTGCTGGATTCCATCCAGAAAAAAGTTATCTGCCTGATTGGAGAAGCGAACATCACTTGCAACCTTGATAGTCTGGAACATCGAAGAAAGGTTGGACATTTGTCTTTCTTCTATAAATACTTTTACAGAAGGTGTTCAAGTGACTTGGCACATTTGATTCACTGTTCAAGAACTATCTTCCATTTGTAAAACTGCGTTTAAGTGGAATAAACATGAAATGGATTCAATCTCCAGAGTGTCAAATCCAATGTGAATCACACTTTCGTACAGGCACCGATCTTGGAGCGCCTTAAGAATTTCCCTGTAGTGTTTGTGTTTTATTTAAAAAAAAATTTGGATATCACTAACCTATAAATGTTAGGAGTAGATCAGATTTTTACAACCCAAAAATTCAGGCATTTGCATATCTTCCCTATTTTTATTGCATTATGAAAGTCACAAAAAACAAGAAAAATTTTATATTTGAGACATAAAATGTTTGCTCATTCCTTTGTTGAATATTCTGAACAAACTTCTGATAGCCACTAGAATCCATTTGCTTTATTATGTTCGAAGAAATTATTTCATACAAAGAAATATTTCAACAAGCATGAGAATTATTCAAATAATGCTAGCACTGAATTTAATTTCAATATTCTGCAATGGAATTTTCATGGATTTGATGTTTCCACAAGAATTATATTCGAATTCGTTATGAAGTTAGTCTGTGTTAGTTTTTCCTGGATATCTTCTATGATCGGAACATTTATAGTATTTTTTGAAAGTACTCTGAAGTGATAGTTGCTTGTTAAATAATAAAAGACCTTCTAGAAAATCATTTATCATTCAATGTACTGTTAAAGAGAAGTTCAATTTATAGAGACGTGATAAAATCAGCCGATACTCGATGAAAATCCATAATGTATTCAAGAAACATTTTATTGTTCTCGCTGAACACTTTTACAAAATCGCGACATGTGTTTTGCTACATAATAGCTTCTTCAAGCGTGTCTCTACTGACTATAGCAGAGATGTTCAGTAGAAATCTCACAATAAACTGTTTTTTGAATAAATATTCCAGAGTCATGATTTTATACAGATATCTCGTTGAGAGCTGATAATAATTCTGTAGGTATACATATGTACTGTATAATAAACCTAACGGAAACGAAGTTCAATTAAATTTGCCCCTTGATTTGTAATAGATATGCCAGTTTATATCATGGAGTCTTCTGCAATTTTATAACAAAACTATGTAGCATTCAACACCAGCGTCTTTTTCATAACGGTACACACCCAACACCTTTCAATGACGAATTGGAAAATAATATATTTGGATTTTCTAGCAGTAAGCCTAACGGTTATGGAACAATATCCTGAATTTCGGATGAAAAAATAGACATTTGACTGGATATTTGAAAATTGTTTGTACTACCAGACAGTTTCTGGTCTGACGGTATGGTTTGTATGTCTTGTAGGAGTAACATTTCCAAAATGTTATACAAGGAGTTCGAATTCTACGACTAATTCGAAAAATATAAATGTGCCAAACTCCAGTTTTCTCGAATAGAACACCCTGTATTTCAGGATACTTTTGAAATTCTGTTATAATTTTTACTCATTTACATGAAATATTTCCTATATCAAAAATCAACTGTTCATAAAAGATTTCGGTTTTTCTTGAAAAAATAAAAATTTGCGCGAGTCCGCAATAAAAGTACGTACTACGAAACCTTCATTTCTGATAGTTAAAAAAAGTTCATCAGAGCTATCAATTTGCCGTCATGGTTACATTGTAAACAGAATTTCATAAAAAAGCGAAAATTGTAAGATATTGCATTTTCTTTTCACATAAAATATAACAACTACTTCCAGGCATTATATTTTTCATTATTCTAACGAAAATGGTGAATCTCCTTATACTTCTAGATCTTTCGAAAACCATGAATTCATTCAGGAATACGTTCTTGGATTGAATCCCACAATGGTATTTCCAATAAAACATTAATCATCTCTTCTTTTCTCAAATTTCTTTTCAGGCAGACATCAAGAATATCAACTTTGATGTTCCCTAATGAGCAGAGAAAAAATCATTCGTTCGCTTGATTGTGACGAGTATCTTGAAGTAATGACATAAAAATCCGATTATATTGATTTCATAAGAAATGTTAATGTACTCCAAACTTGTGCACTTTGTTGGGGTTTCTCATATGAAAAGTTTTGCATTGAAGATTGTGTTTCGCAAAGCCATTTTCATTTAATTTCATAGATTGTGAACCAGCCACAAAATAAGTATTGCTTAAAATTCATATATTTAAAAAAAACCACGGATTCTTTGGAAATGAGAAATGGATCTTCAGATAGTGCTGACCATCCCAGGAGTCTTATAAAAATTCATTTGTTTACAGTGAGCGGCTGAATTACCTAACAAATTTGTTATTTCACAAGCAATTTTTTACAAAGATATTGGAATGAATTGATTCTTATTCTTGAAGCCGCTTTTCAAAAGTATATTCTGAAGATATTACATCACTGGTTTTGACGTAGCGACGTTATGGGCTATTTTTCTTGGCACTTCCTTATCTTCTTCGTTAATGCGTGATTGTTGAATAACACCATTCATTATTTGGTTTTTAGATTTTCCAGATGAATTCGCATGTTTAATTGGAGAGTGTGACATCTTTTTTGTGGAAAATTCAGAAACACCTCCTGTTGTAATTACATTTTTTCTCTTTCAACATCCCAGCATTTTCTTGCTGAAATCACAATAATGACTGGTATAGGAATAATTCAAATGTAAGAAGGAAGTTTCTCAACTTCTGAGAGTTGTCGTTCGTATGGGGGCGACAGCTGATTAACGGAAAAACCGATTTTTCAATTAGCTGAAAAGTTTCGTCAATATCACTGAAGTCAGAATAGAAAAGAAAATACTGAACACCAGGTGGCGAACTTCGTGGTGATGAAGAAGAACTTATTATAATGAACACACATTTTTTCAAATTCATCATAATTTGTATTGTTTTTAATGTTACTTCATTCTCACATTGAATTTTATTATTTCATGTATATTCTATAAAAAGAAGGTCGACTGGTGATACAGAGGCTAATGCAGGGGCAAACCCCAATCAGCCAGTCATATGAGGCAGAATACTTGAAAGTATACAATGAACTGAAGGCAGATCCAATCCACAGTTCCGCAGTACAACTTTCAAAAGGATATCAAAATAATCATACCAAGTAAAGAAGACTGGCAAAACGGTAGTAAATGCAGAAGAAACTCAGTATGCAGATGGCACAAAGACCCAAGAAGGAGTGGGAGTCGGTATATACGAAGGCAGAGCAAAGACGAGAATCGCACTCAGCCTCGGACCTAATGTAACTGGGTTCCTGGCATATATAGCGGCCATCGAATACTGTATAGGGGAATTGAACAGGCAAAAGGTCACTAAAAACCTACTTTTACAACCGTAAGGTTGTAAGGTAGTGGTGGGGCATAGTCGACTCAGGAAACATATGAGCAACAAGGGACTGACAGAAGAAACCCAATGCAGGTTCTGTCAATGCAGGTTCTGTCTGCATGTACTCTGTGAATGCGAAACGATAGCAAGGCTGAGACATGCAAGGTACAGGGAAGAGAAACCAGAGGCTGTCAGCTATAGAGTCTCATCAAAGAGATTAAGGTAGCCAATGAGCTCTAATAACCAAGTAACATCACAATAGATCTGAAAAGTCGCCGTGAATCAGGCCACGGGCCAGCTTCCCGATAGTCTTATATAATATCATCATCGTAACTTTTTCCTGTAAGTGTTAAGATAATGGAACCTTCGAATTTTATCAGAGGTTGGTGACACCCTGTAGATATATCACTGACCAATTTTTCGACGTACAAAAGACATATAAAAATATCATCCACAATATTATTAGTTTATTTCATACACATTATAAATTGCTACTATTCACAATCAGTTTGTGTGACCAATGGCTACCTTCTGGGGCGGATACAAATTGGTGTTAAGTCTCTCAAAATCTCATCTCAGTTGGCGAATTACTAATGTTGGTTCGTACTGAACTGTGGGAAGATTAGTATTCACTACACATTGCTAGAAATCGCATGCTGAAAGGTGAAGACCTCGTTGATTCTAATTTCCCATGGGTTTTCAGTTACAGACCTCAGAATAGAATTAAAAATATAACTGATTCGAAAGAAAATTGCTTCAATTATATTGATGTAATGTAAGTAATGATGTATGGAATATACTGTTGGAAGTGATATATGAATTTTCAAGAGAAGAGTATATTATTTGACAAGTGGTCACTAGTTTCGGAATCTGATAAAGTCCTATTTTATGAAAAATAACATTTTTTTCATTGAATTCTTTGGATGAATATTTGTAATTGGAATATTGAATGTCGGTCGATGGATTTGAAGCCAGTTGGTTAACGTGAAGGTTTGTTCGAATCCAAAAGGAGAATATAGTATTCTCACTGCGAATCGTCTAGTAATCGGACGTTGAAAACCAAGACTCTAGTCATCCTTAGATAGCACGATTTTCGACTTCTGACAGTTAACTTCTGTAAGGTAGAGACAAATGATCAGAAAAAAAAATTATATTTCCACAGATAATGAGATGAAGATGATAAAGTTTATTATTCATCGGACTGTATTTCAATCTCGATTTTTCAGCCTATTTGCTTCCAAATATATATCCTATTAATTAAGTTGCTGATTGTCTGTCACAAAATGTATGTTTTTGCTAAGCATCATCGATTTTAAAATTTTTTTCACCTCAGCTCATTTTCTGCAATGATTTGATGTTTACAGACTTTCCTTCAGATGAATGAAATGTTTGTTGAGGAATAGACATGAAGTCATTCTGAATTTTGTAAGAATATGCTAAAAGGTCAATAATCTATCAATACTGACTTCAATTTCACATTTTTTTACTCACGAATAATTTCTTCATGTATCGATTCAACGGAAATAAATATTTCCATGAGGATCTCAATTATAACTGACGAAAATTATTGGTGGATATTTACAGCAAGTAAACATCCGATGAAATATAAACATACAACAGACATTGATTTGTAGACCACTAAATTATTAATGGAATAAAATTATTAATACGCACTAACATGCTCTGTAGTTTGTTCATCGAATTCATCTAATAGAAAAATGTTTTGGCATCCATTACTGCCTCAACTGAGATAATTTTCTTGCAGTCAATTATACGATTCTCCAAAGTATCATTTCGAAAGATATAACTTTGATAAGTTGCCAATGCTAGTATACAACGTGAATCACGGTCGGTGGTAGGTTAGACGTTTCTGGAAAACGCAACGCATGATTTTTCAAAAAATTTCACATTTCAGATATGAACACATTTCTGTAATCGCTTTTTTATTGAACTACTTTTGTGTTGTGAATGTCGTATACCTATCCCTATCGGTTTTCAAATTGAAAAATAATTTGCGCTAAATGTGGCACAAAACATAGCCCAAATTGAACTGAAGTACATCAGTACTTTCAATTTATGAAAAGTAGGTATGTTGATGATAGTTTGGAGAAACTAGAAATATTGAATTACCACCTAGAAATCGACACCACATCATACAGGGCGTGTTAAAATTACTATTATAACCATAATGCATAAAAGTGGTCAAAACACCACAAGTCGCGCAGGAGAATATTTCAAAATGGTTAGAATGTAATGGATAATATTTTCAGTATTCATTGTGAAAACGTGATACTTTTTTATTTTTATCATCCTAATTCTGTTATTTTCTGTACTTGTACATGTTAAAGCCCAGAAAATCTTACTTTTCAGCTAGAAATGCCTGATTTTGTATACAGCAGTTCCCTGGAAAGTTGGAGCTGTAGTTAAGACAATTATTTTGTAACCTTACAAACTTCTTTTCGTTCGCTGTTGTTCATTCACGATACATTTGGTTGAATTTTCTGCAACTTCTACAACGATATAATCACTGTGTTCATGTGTAATAAATGATTATATAGGAACTTCCTTTGAATAATCGATATTTGCATTTTTTTTAAGATGTTTCGAAACACCAAACTGTTATAAGATTAATAATTCCACTACTACTTGAAACCGAATTCTGCAAAGAAATGTATCCAGAACAAGTGATTTCATTAAGAAAACTATATGATTCAGGTAAAGGGACATGATATATCACCTTGAAACATTTTCCATTTATCTTTCGAATTACCGAGTAATACACGGGAGTTTCATTTGAGAGAATGAATTTTGGACCACTTTTATGCATAATGGAAATAATAGTAATTTGAGCACGCCCTGTATGATATGAAGTCGGTATCTTGGTCATAATAAAATATTTCGAGTTGGTCCAAACCCTCATCAAAACAATTACTTTTCATGAATTGAGAGTACCTACTGACCTATTTAAGTTTAATTAGGGCTATTTTGACCATAATTGACACAAATTATTTTTTATCTCGACAAACGTTATATATAAGGACATTATCGACAAAAAAGTATTTTATTAGAGGATCAATTGCAAAAATGTGTTGAGTGGCAATGCCGCAATGCTGTCTCTCAACTTTTGTGGAACCAGTCATTTCTGTTAGAAGCTTTTCGTCTAGAAAAACAGTTCGTTACAAAATGTTGTTTCCAAAATTGAGAATTTGATAATATTGTTGCGTTTCTTTTAAATTATCAAAAAATTCCAATTTGAAGAAAATTTGCTATCACTGCTTATTTACATTCACCTTTGTAACTCTACAACTAAATAGCTGTCGATTGAAGAAAATCTACAAACTCAATAAAAAGTAATACCGAAAAGTTGAGTTGAAATCAAAAAAAGTTTCCACTGATTTCTGTTCCATAAGTTACCAGATTTTTAGGTAGGAACTAAAAAAAAAATATTTGAACGTCAGTTCTTGCTGAAATAACAAGATAAAATAACTTGATTCCTTACTGAGGCACAATGATTACATGACTAATTCTCAATTAAATGTAATTTCATGCTAAACCAATTAGACGAGATTTGGTGCAATATATCAGGAAATATAATAAAATTTCAAAATATTTGTTGAGAACTTCCAGTGATTCAAAACCAACATGAATCTCTACTTTCGCACAGGCACCGCTCTAAGAGCACCTTAAGGATTTTCCTGTAGTACTTGTGTTTTGTCCTTGAAAAAAAGAGGAGAGAAATTTCATTTCTGTATACAGAAAATGTATCAAGTAATAACTGATGAAACTTCAGTCACAAGATGATTTTAATTCCAGTTATAATTATAAAATCTGTGATAGAAATAATAAAATTTACTAATTATTTATGGTAAGATTTTATAATTGTCACTTCTCTGACATTTATGTACATTTTTGTCAATATTCAACAAAATTACATATATTTCGCTCAGGTGGTTATTATCAGACCTTTTATCGAGGAAATTCTGTGATTGTGATACCAAAGACATTTCCAGAAAAAACTCATTTTTTTCGAAGTTATAGTCCATTTGATAACTTTCTATGAGAAACATGACAACTGAGAGTACATCTCTCCGGGTGCAGTCAACTATCACTTTTGTGTGAAGCAATTCGATCTCTGAGTAATCTTGATGTTTGACCAATAGATGCACTACTACAATTATTATAAAATGAAATAGTGTAAATTAATTTCTATAAGAAGTTAAAAGGAGTTTTATCTTCAAGTTTTGAAAACAATTCATTGATGGTTAAAGTAGTTCTGAAGGCTAATTCTTTATTTGAATTTTTGAAAATTCTACACAACCTAGGTGTTACATCAATAACGTAAGGTGAAAAAGAGAATACTATGGCATTTTGATGAGGACTATTCTCATTTGTGATACTATTGGATTGTATAAGAATTTGATCGATGATTATTATTAGCATTAAAATGAACGCCAATGGTAGACAATAAGCTCTTCCCAAACGAAGAATCCGGATAGGACTCATTTATGGATAGTTGGAGAAATTAAGGTTTTTTTTAAATAAAGATCGAAAATACGAAGAATGCGATTTTTATTTCGACCCATATCATGGTAGTGCATATAAATTAACTAGACTGGTTTGCCATATTGGAACTACAGCGACATTATTCCATATTGTATATTTCGTTCAGCAAATGTGTTTCCATTATAATGAGAATTTATGGAAAATAACTAGTGCACCTTTTGGGGCGATCCGCCAGGTTGAATTTAAAGTGACATCATTTCATTTCTGTGTTCTCTATAACAAATGATTTCAATTGATACCCATATTATGGGATAAAAAATAATTTTTCTGCCATCTTAAGGTGCGTATTCACCAAAAAAAGCGAGCACTAGCGAACACGAGCAAACATACACGAACACGAGCAAACATACACGAATGTTCGCTCATGCTCATTCGTGCTCGCTTTTTGGTGAATATGCACCTTCAGATTTCAATGTTGTGAACTCCATTCTGGGAAGATATAGTGCGGAAAGCGTGAATTCAGTTTCATTGTAGTTATTGAGTGGGATTTAACAGGGTCGCTAGTGATCAAAGCAGAATATTAAGGTGCATATTCACCAAAAAAGCGAGCACGAGCAAGCATGAGCGTGCATATGTGTATGTTTGCTCGTGTTTGCTCATGTTCGCTTGTGCTCGCTTTTTTGGTGAATACGCACCTTCAGACGGATCGAAATATTTGATTCAGATTATTTCATATTTCGTAGTAATATTCTCAGATAACTTTCGTACAATTTACATATCGTAGGTGTACATAAAGAACTTATTCGTCATCTTGGTCAGTCCGACATATTAGGGTATAACCGAGATAGATGCCCCAATGGGATATATGCCTCATATCGTAAAAAGCTAACTTCCCGAACTCGCGACTGAATTAATTATATTGAAAGAGCCGCAGTCACCCCGTACCTCATTTACCCAAGAACAGTTGTGCGACGTAGAAGCGTTTGGCTCGTGCGTATATTTATCTCCGCGACGACATTCGTAAACGCGTCAAAGATTCAAAGGTTAGTATATTGCGTTGTATAACTTTAAATTAGTGATAAATTCCGTTATATTGTTTATTACATCATTATACCGGTTCATTGAGTCTACATCTAGGTGCAAATAGATTCTTTTCTGATAATTTATTTAAAAAAATACTTGGGTATTTATCCCTAGGTATACCTAGGAGCCCTTAGTGGTATCTATACCTACACATACTGTAATTTATGATTACAGCAGAACTATGCCACGAAATTATAAAAGAAAGGAAGGAGTGCGAGCTCAAGTATGTTCGTGAACCACAGAAAACCTACAGTCAGCTGTCGATAATATGGACAAACCATGGAGATAAAAGAAATATCCCGACAATTTGGGATTCCATCGAGGGCATTGCGAAGATAATATGCTGCTAGAAATACAACAAATTTGACTCTGTGTATGTATCAAAGATCATGTAATACATGACATTACAAACTTTCAATTTTCTAATTGTTTAATATTACTGAACTGCAGTTCAGTGTTCCTCTTAAAGATGATCACTTGATGATCGAAACACGTGTCGAGGTGTTAACAATAACGATTTGGTGTTGATATAAAACTTCAGTAATAATCATTGCTACACCAAAAGATCAAAACAGTGTATCATGAGTATCTAATTGCTGTTTCTGGTTTCCAATAGATTCATTAACGTAAGCATATTTTTAGGAAAACATCCTATTTTGGATTTTGACAACGGTAAAAGGCTAGTAAAGCACATTTTTGAACCTGGTGATGCAGGATTTACTCCAAATAGACAACCCATACGAATGTTAGCTTATCAATTTGCTGAAAAGCTGGAGCTAAAACACAATTTCTACCACGAAAATGAAACGAAATTGAACAAAATCCGGAGCTGTCTATCAGACAAGCTGAAGGTTTATCCGTGACTAGATCTGGAGGTCTTAGTAGAGAAAAAGTCAGTAACTTTTATGATTTTTTGATCAAAGCTCTGACCCAAAATACAAATGGATAAAATAATGAAGATATATTTATTGTGTTATTTCAATATGAAAAAAAATTATTGTGTGATATACATGTTGAAATTCAATGTGGATGTTTCATAACAACAATTAAGAATTGATATTTTTGTTAAATAAATGCTTGGGAAATTTAATTGAAAAAATATGATCAAGTATGCATGTATGAACTTAAGAATTTATATATTATTTGAACAAACGCTTTAAAAATTTTATTATGATCATTAATGTTATAAATTGATGAATGTAGCCGTTACTATGTGGAAGGAGATCATAATGAAAAGAGAAATGAAAATTTCTATATTTTTTTACCACTTTCAATTGTAACTAACGTTACTGCAGTTTCGTCCTATATGAACATTTTCAAACGTACACAATAAGTTTAATGTATTGTGTTTATGTGATAGTAGGATTATTTTCCAATGATAACAATTAAAAGATTAATACAAAATGTTTTTTATAATTATTACTCATTTGGAGACAATTGCTGTTTCAGGAGTGAAACTACCTAACATTTGGCTGGGGTTTTTGTTTATCTATACGATATAAATGATATCTAACCTGCACTGCAGGCGTCTATCCTTCTCTCGATTTTTATGGTGGGGCAACTATTCATGTAATACGAAAACCTAATTTTTGCAAAATCTTTATTTGATAGGATGAAATATAATAATAATAATTTTACATAAAGGGTTGAGCCAGCTAGATTATTGAAATCTTTCGTATGAAATTATTAATTTTCAAATTAGGTGGTTATTTCAAATAGAGGGACATCTGTCCCGGTTTTACCCTATATATTTAGATTGAAGTCACTTCGGTAGCCTTTCAAATTCAACCTCAATCGCAACATACTCACGGTCACCGCACACAGAAATTCTCAAAGAATCTGCTTCGTTTTCACACACAAAGGCATATTAGCACGAATAAAATGCCCTTTAGGACATTAAGGGCCTTTAGGACATTTAATTCATGTTGATAGTCTCCATAGTTGTTCCTGTACTCTAATGAAACGTAATGAAATGGAAAAGAAAGATCGGTGGTGTAATACATTGACCTATATAATTCTGTATAGGAGCTAATTAAAAAAAGACTGTTTTTCACGATCCTCCTAAATTATTACTTATTTTTTGTGATTGATTTGTGCCCTATAACTGGATGAGGTATGTGAACATTTCATTAGTTCTGACTTTTATTGTCTATTATGACATACAGTGATTTGAAATTCCTGAAAGAATCTAAAAAAACTAAAAAGAGTATCTGAAAAATAACAATTACATTAAGCCAAAAGAAACTAAAATTACAATGAAATAAAATACAAGCAACAACCAAAAAAAATCAACATGAGATGAAAATTAAAAAATTATTAACAAGAAGACAAATGCGGATACTAACAATCGAAACGAAGTGGAGTAACTTGGTTTGGAATCTTTCAATATTCAATAATTCAATTTACTTTTGATTTTATTTTGGTTGTTGATTGTATTTTATTTCATTGTAATTGCTTCACTTTTTTGCTTCGGATAAATTTTACTTTTCAGCTAATCTTTTTACAGATTCTTTAAGGTTTTTCAAACCAATTTTAATCATATTAGACAATGGAAGTCCAAACTAATAAAATGTACCAGGAACCATTGTCAATAACCTTCACACAAACGAGGTATGGGAATTTTTGATTTTGGTTCACTTTCAAATAATGATGTCAAAATTGCTCCGTTTCTCAACAACTATTTGTATTTCGTTAGCAAAAATTGGTTTCGTGAACTAAAATCAGCGAAATAATGCGAATTTGAGCTTCAGTTGAACGTCAAATATTTATTGAAAAATATGCACATTATTTGAACATAATATCACTGCAAATACTTAACTTTAAAAATTGGGATTGTATCAAAAAACTCATATACCAAACTGTTTTCAAAAATTTTATGATCTGAAGATACTAGTGAAGGAACTGGATAATTCATGAATGATGTTGGAAAGTGGCTACTACTTTTTTTTCACTTTTATTCATTTTCACTACTTTTTATTCATTTTTATTTTCCAGTTTAGCAAAAATTTTGATTTTGATATATCTCTACATATTTTCAATCACATCTATATAAAAAAAACTGAAGACATGAGTGTTTTTATTAGTATAATTTAATGACAAATCCGGAAGAAATTATCATGGTGTAATATAATTGGCGACCTGTTGGAATAGATTTATTATAGGAATGAAATGAGTATTAATATTGCAGACATAAAATCCAAACAGAATATTCCAGAAATTTGAAAATTATGAATAATATAAACAAAGTGTAATGAGTGATATGTTTTTTATGTGTTTCGTATTTTCTAATAATATTTGCGTTACTCTTTCTGAAAAAAAAATCATGCAAATCTTGGTTGAAAAACGACTTGAAGATAATAATAAATCTGTGAAAATTCTCATGTGACGTTACGACTGAAACTGATGAAATTTCACAATCCCTTCCAATGGGTGATAAATCTGAAAGTTATTGGGCTATAAAAGTTTTCTACGAAGTTCTGTCGGCATTGTATAGTTGGAAAGTTGATACCACCATTGTTATCTTTTGTGCCACCAAGCCACGTATTAACGTCATCATAAAAACCGATACAACTGAAAGTCCACATAAGTCATCATAAAAAAATTCTGAGTCCATAAGGACGAGTGCATTCACTTCGATTAAATGAATTATTTTCATGGGAAGGAAATTATAGTTTAAATTTATTTGCTTGAAAGTCAAGTATTAAATAAGAATCATGTTAACTATATTATCTTTTGGAGATTAGATGTTAAATGAAATCAAAAATCGTGTTCATCAACTTTCGATGGAGCCATGCGTATTTTATATAATGATAATGATAATAATAATAATAAAACGTCTTTATTCACCTGAAGTAAGAACATACAGAATATACAAAAAATATTGAGGTGAATGGGCGGAGTGCCAGCAAAGCTGTTTTCAAACTCAACCTTCAAGAAAAAATTATGAAATTTGAAAAAAATAAAAGAAAATTACAGTACATACATAAATGATTATTATTCAGTCACCAAATCTTTTGGGTGAACGCATGAGCCAAGGTCAGCATGAGGAAAGTGAAATATTCAAATGCTATTTGAGTCTTTTTTGAAAGTTTCTCAACATGTAGGATCTCAATTCACGGAGCAGGAGATTGTAAAATTTAGCTGTGTTATATGAGAACCTGCGAGTAAAAACAGAAGACCTGTGTTCAGGAATGACTACCACCGACTTGTTTCTAGGGGAAAAGCTGTTGATATTTGAGATGGAATTCAATTTTTTTATTAAATAATGTGGCATTCTAGTCTTCAAGACTTTGTGGGTTTTTGTGTGTAGGTGTACTGTTCCGAGTTTCTCTAGTTGCAGCCAATCTGATTCCTTCATGACCGGTAATATGTGGTCGTATTTTTGAATGCCAAAAGAGAAACGAATGCAACTGTTTTGGATTTGTTTAAGACGGAGAGAATCAGATTGAAGTAATGCAGGGCCATAAATGCTATCGCAATATGAAACTTTCTCTCCATCAAATTCAAAAATAGCAATAGTGACACCTATCTTCAGAAAAGGAGATAACAATGACCTTAACAACTATAGACCTATAAGTTTGTTAGTCAGCATATCTAAGTTATATGAATTGAATATCATATTTCAACTAACCAGTTTCATCACATCAAACAAGTTGTTATCATCCTCGCAACACGGTTTTACAGCTAAAAAAGTACAGAGACTGCCTAATGTGATTACAAAACAAAATAATTCAATTTCTTGATAATAAAAATTTTGTTATGGGCCTCTTCATAGACTTTTCTGAAGCATTTGACTATGTTAGTCATGAGATTAACCCCTCATGAGGTTTCAATAAAACCAGAGGCGAAGAAGCCTGACGAGAAACGATGGAATAAATGGAATACATTCTAAAATATAGTTTCACATTTTTAAATTGGTTGAAAAAAATAGGCCTACGAGAAAGACTGCATAGATGAAAAATAAAAACTAAATTGTGGTATCAGCGGATCATCATCATTGTTCAAATTAATAATACTGTTATTGACACTTTGATTTTTTCATTAGCACGCTTTTATTAGCTTCACCTGTATGTATGTTTGTTTTTATGTAACTCTCAAACTCGTGATCTGTATTTGACAGAATTACCGACTTTATTGCTTGATCTATTCACGAGCAGATGACGCTGAACGTAACCCCTTTGATATAATTCGAACTCACTTCACTCATTCATTTGAAAAATGGTTTTCTGGTTTTCTTATCAACACGCCCGACTGCTACCTTATTAGTAACCCTCCTTTGCGCGCCTGCTGCCTTCCTTTTATAGCATACGAAAGTAAAAAATGAAAAATAAATATAATTTAAAAAAACTAAAAAACACGCTTTCAAAGAACGTCAAACTAAAAAGTTAGAAATATATTTTTTTTAATAAGCTTTAAAAAATAACGAACGAAAAATATTGGTATCATTATGAAACCGTGGGCGCTTTGTGCCATATTTTTGTATATCAAGCGCGTGATACTAGTATTTTTCGTTCGTAATTGTTTTAGGCTTATTTCAAATTATTATTTTTAACTTTTCAGTTCGACGTTCTTTGAAAGCGTGTGTTTTTAGTTTTTTTAAACTATATTTATTTACCTCAGTAGGTCAGGCCCTATCCTGGAAGTCCTGATACATTCGGGAGGACGCGCCAGCAATATCCACCAACGACCGCTCCCCACACCCTGGGGTAAGTGATCATAGGGTCCGAGAATCATGTGCCCTGAGCAAGTGCAATGAGCCGAAAATGACAGCCTTCTGCATCTCTCGGGCCAAGATGTCTGTCATAAGGCTTCAAGCCGATTTTAAGATTCGAGAGTAGAGAGGACATCATTCCAACAAGTACTCCAATAAACGGAACAACCATCTTGACATTGTGGTCTGGATAGAGTCTGCGGAGTTCGAAGAGATAATCTCGATATTTTATCCGTTTTTCCTCCTCTTTTAAGACGATATACGTCTTGCCAGGAGCTGAAAACCCCACGAAAAATATCGTTTTGCTCTGGTGGTCGAGAAGGACTACATAATGCTTATTAGCTTGTATGATCCTGAGGGTGGGAAGGAATAGTTCCAATAAATTCGGCACTTTTCGTTCCCCGCAATAGATTCGATATCCCCAGGAGCAAAGGGCAACACCGATGACCTTCATATCTCATTATTATTATTATTAAGAGTAGGGTTGATATCGAATCTTTTCAAGAGTAATTTATAAACAAGAGATTTCGGAAAACCGTTTCGGACAATGAATTCTGCATATTACTTCGAATTTTGTACACGAAGGCTGCTATGACAAATGACCACCACTTCAATTTACCTTTCCAATATGAGGTGTATCTTCTGTATATTCTGATGAAGGAAGTGTTGATATCTTCCAGAGGCACCTAGCTTTTTGTACCACGAAGTTATTTATGAATTTTCCTGTCGTCCTATGATAGAGAATCTAAAAAAAGAACACTCAAAAAATAATTTGAAAGGAATTTTCTAATGAAAGATTCTGCCAAATCTTCCATCATGCATTTTGCTAGAATGGGAGAAACGGTTTATAAATTTTATTGGAAAAAGAAAATACAGTTGACTCTAATGGAAATTCTACTGCTTGACTGAATTATGTGGGATTATTTACAGCTCTTGGAAATGTCATTTTAATAATCATTGATAGTATTTATTGAAATAATACTGGAAATATTATTGAAAAGAGCTTTCAACTCGAGACTTATAATGATATGATCAGGAGGTAATTGAAATTCATTGATATAATTGAAAAATTTAAATGGATCTTCAAAAAAGAAGATATTATCAGTAAGTATATTGTGAGCTACAGTTAAAATATTGGTAATAAGTTGTGCAACTCTCCGATCAGAGTTGTAAATACCAAAAATTATTGGACGAAGAGTTGAAATTGGTTTGAGAATATTTGATACTCCATAGAATTCATTGATTACACCGGTATAGAAAGTACAATGGTGTAATCAGTAAAAAGGGCACCAACAAAAGTATCTTTTTTTTTTAATTTTCTTTTGATGAGACTATAGGAAAATTTCCTGATATCTTCGTGATATAAACAGCCGCGTGCCTCTGGCTGATATTTACATTTTGACTACTTCCATGAAGATAAACAGAAATTGAACCTTAAATTTAAAATATGGGGTGATGTTCACTACTCATAGTACAAAATTGAATGAACTTGATATCCATAACCAATATTATAACCATATACCAGCGTCACCACTTATGACCCATTTCAGCGAATCTGGATCGCCTTTGATACCATGTAACAATTCCTAAGCGATGCTCATTTGACGATTTTTTAGTCAAAATTCAGCAAATGTAACTAACTTCGCTACCACACGCGTCATGTCCAAAATTTTCGAAAAAAAATGCATGGCATGAGCCAACCTATACGCCGACATTCTCAAAAATGTTTCTGATAGTGATTCTACGATTCTCCATAACAATTTTCTCCACCATGCATTCATTCCACCTTGTTCATGAATTTTCCTCGCTTATGATTATATCAGATCCACTCACCAAATTATCATTCATGTTGTATATTAGACCAGGATATCACGCATGTAGCTTAAGTTGCCTTGTGGTGACTTTAATGTTATCTTTAACCCAAGATGACCAGACGAAACAGTGCTGCTGGGTTCTGTTGTTGATTGAACTTGCACTTGGCTATCCCATACTGAAGACAGCTAATGAGCCAGAAACACGTGTCAATATATGTATGCGGTTTGCATATTTTTTTAGAGTGAAGTTGCTTTCGAGGTAACGTTTCGTTCCTCTGCCGGTTCTTTTAGGTTCAAGGGTGAAAATATAAGAAAAAAATGCATGATGGTGCTCCTAAGGTCAAAATACACCAGAGATAAAATAGCTTCACAATCAGATTTCCGAGTGGGGGCTGATTAGACGGCATCATTCTTCAGAAGTTATTCGATAGGCACTATTTCTGACAGTCTGCAAGGTCCTTCTAACATTAGTCTACAGGAAAATAACAAGGTAACTGCAGTTACCAAGTCAGCAATATCAGAGGATTTTCCTTGATGTATATTTTTTCAAAACCAAAATACAAGGACTACAGGAAAATCCTTAAGGCGCCGTAAGCCACAGTCCGTTGCGTATTTCTGATATGTATCGCTCTTGATGGAATCAGATGTGCCAAGTCACTTGAACATCTTCTGTGGAAGCATCTATAAAAGAGAGACGAATCTTCAACCTTTCTTCGACGTTCCACACTATAGAAGTTGTAAGTGATGTTCGTGTCTAAAATTAAGCGGGTGACTCCATACATGAGAACAATATTCCAAAGAAGGTCTAATCTGAGCTTTATAAAACAATTCCACTAACATTATAGTGCCAAGACATATAGGTGTTAATTTTAACACCCAACAAACTCATCGAAGTAGAAAGCGGACTTGTCTGTCCCAACATTGTTTCAACCGGTTCTAAGACATTAAACTTTTATGAAGAAAATCGATGTCAGGGTTTTTGAGCCATTGAATTGAACCTGGTTTCTTTCACCTCAATTTCAAAGTACCTCTAGATCCCATTAAGATATGCAACCTCCTGCTGTCAATGAAAATGTACATTCGTAAACGATGTCTTGGAATCCACATAGAGTGACGAGACAAGTGTGCTGTCAGCAAATCTATATATGAGATTTTTATTTCCTTTCAATAAGTTGTTTATATACAATGAAAGGAGGGATCGTTGGGGAACACTAGCGTTGATGGTGAGAGTATAAGAGGGATATCCTTCGAAAGCCACTTGCAGGAAACGTTTATTCAGGAATCTGGAGAGCCATACATTGCAGTGATGCAAATCCAACAACAAATCCTACTTCCGCACAGGCAACGCTCTTACAGCACCTCAAGAATTTTTCTGTAAATCTTGTGTTTTGTCATTGAAAAATGACAAATAATTTAGGGAATGAATTTCATTCCCTAAATTATTTTGATTTTCGTATTGTTAATGTTTTCTGTTTTTTGATTGAGTATGTATGTTCGGATAGGTTTCCGCGGTCAGCAATTTGACGAAATGTCGTCCGGGTTGAACCGCTTCTATCTGTTCGACGTTTTAGCTTCTAATTTGAACCTATTTTCAAGAAATATATAAAACTGAAATCACATGACTCGACAACGGGTTCTAATCTACCTGACCTCGTCACTGGCTTTGTCCTTTTTTGCAAGTGTCATTGTTATGACAGATGACAGTTCATCAGTGTTAATAGATAAGAACGGTCGTGACCTCTTATTTTTATATAGCAAATGAAAAAGGAAGGTAACAAATTATTTCCTGTGACAATGCTTATATTTCATAAGTCGATTATTTTTTCAATGAAGTATTCGAATTAGGCGCAGCGTGCTCGAATCGTATCATCCGTTTTCCCCGTATTTTCATAATTCAATAGAAATCAATAATATTGGTGCTACATTAATTATCTGTTCCCTGAGCAGGAGATTATAGGCGATTCTAGGCGTCCCCCCACCACTATGACGTATTAATTGCTTTTTTTTGGTTGTTGTTTAGTGAAGTCAGGACGTTGTGTGACCTTGAAGTGTCTGGTGCATGGATCGTTCAGAATTTTTTTTTCATATGAGATTTTGTGTGTGACATAATGACGTAATTGCATTTGGTTTGGAA
>WOGP01001365.1:5622-19409 GCA_015342065.1 Leptinotarsa undecemlineata | reverse complement strand
GTTGATAGTTTCGGAATCTTTTTGTCAGATTTTTCAGAATATCCGACTATTCGTCTACTGAGAAGCAATTGAGATGGAATTGTTATAAAGATGTCAAATAGAGATGTTGTCGATAGATCTTCTTAATCAGAATGTAATGAAATAAACTCAATCAACTCCTATATATAGAAAAAATCTTTCAAAATTACTTGACCAAACGTTGATTTGAAGGTGATTGACAATGTTTCATGACGAATTTCATTAAATCAGACTTCCATTGTCTAATATATAAAGTGAATTGAAATTCCTAAAAGAACCAATATAAATAAAAAACTAAAAAGCAAAAGACAACCTTAAATGAAATTACAGTGAAATAAAATATAAGTGAGAAAATAGAACAATTGAACTAAAAATTAAAAAACTAAAAAAAATTCATAGATTCCAAGCCAAGTTATTTCACGACGTTTCGATTGTTAATATGCACAACAAGCAAGGTGAAAAATCATATCTGTGACCACACAGCCCACCTGAATCCCAGTATAGTTATTTAAGTTCTTCGCGGCTTCAATTAGATTTCGTACCATCATCGCGATCGGTTCATCGCGTTCAATCCGCTAGAAAAGCATAGACAATGAAGTTCAAGACAATAGATATAAGAAGTACGCGGGTCAATAGCTTATAGAAGTCGAATAGTAGTCTAGTCAAGAAGAGCCTATTGGGCCAAAACCCGTTAGTCTTTCCGGATATATTGGTAAAGATGATATTTGATTTGTAATGGCACCTAGAAACTTTGTGAATACATTCAAGTGGGGCGCTGAAAAAATAAGTTATGAATATTACAAAAATTTGGTTTTTTGTGAATATACTATACAAGATTCTGAATATGAATGTCGAGAACAGAAACCTTTCGTAATCATTTAGTTGCATAAATAAATAAAAATCTGTTTGAAAAAAAATTCAGTCATTTCATTATTAGGTACTATTTATTCAAATTTCATTAACCTAGTTATTCTACGTAAAAACTATGAAGGTTCATATTCTAAGAACCTGACATTTTTTTCACTCTCCACGTCTATTCATGAAAGACTCAAAATAGGTTGCCCTGGAATGAATAAAAAAATGGTTCACTGTTTCATAAACATTCTAAAAAATGTAAAAGATGGAAAATGGAAATAAAACTATCATTCTAGTTTCAAATGTTTCAATTTGAGATTATTGAAAACTGATTTGTTTTCTCTTCATTTGTTTTACAAATTGTTATAAACAAATTCGTAATGGATGTTGACTAATTTTCAAGTAAAAATTCGCAAAATAACATTTTTATTCAAAGATTTTTTTTGCCAATTAATAATATAAGTAAATCATTCAAATTGAAAAGGGTATATTTTAGGAAAAATTTGTTTTGCGAAATTACTTTTTCATTAGTGTAATTCAATGTTCATATGAAAATAGTTGTTTTGAAAATAGTTTATTTTGGAATTAATAATTTACTTTCTTCCTTCAGAAGTTTCCCAAACTTTTTGTATGAAGATGGAGTAGGAAATCATTTCTTATTCAAAAATCAGTTTTTCTCAGTGTTTATATTTGAATGTAAATGAATTAAGAGGTCATACATATGGTTATATTTTGTATCTGAAACTTACATTGAAAATGTTTATGAATGTTTTTTCGGTTATGAAAGAAGAGAGCAATTAATTTTTAAAAACTGGTTCCCTGGTTATTCTGAAAAAACCTCGGCAGAAATTTCGCTAACTAAATTAGCATCTTCAGAAAATGATGCAACCAGAAGATGATGAAGGCAATCTTCATCACATCTGGATGATGGACACCAAAATGTCTTGGCACAAACATGTCGCTAGATTTGCAAAGAGCTGCTTCCCAAAAGATTAGAACACTGTTTCGAACCAGAAAACTGTACACATCTGAGCAACTTTTGGTGCTTTATAAAGCTCATATCAGACCTCCTTTGGAGTATTATTCTAATGTATGGAGCTCTGCTCCCAGACATACCCTGAAGTTGCTGAATTCCATCCAGAAAAGAGCTATCCGCCTGATTGGAGACGCGAACATCACCTGCAACCTTGATAGCCTGGAGATTTGTTTTTGTTGGAGATTTGTCTCTCTTTTACAAATACTTTCACTGGAAGTGAAAGTATTTATGCATATACATGTCAGAAATACGCAACAAACTGTGGCTACTCATCCTTTTGAGGTTCAACTCAGTACACCTCAAACTTCACTGGTTAAGAACTCTTTTATCTGGAGAACTCCGTTTATGTGGAATAAACTCCTGAGGACATTTTTCCAAATGGATTTAATCTCCAGCGATTCAAATCCATTGTGATTCGCTACTTTCGCACAGGCACCGCTCTGAGAGTGCCTTAAGGATTTTCCGGTAGTGCTTGTGTTTTGTCCTTAAAATAAACTTGGTTAGCGAAGTGCGCATCCAGAATGTTTTTGTTCTGAATTAGAAAATGAAGTCAACAAATTAATAATTAGCAATGGAAAACATTTTTGAATGAACAATATGTTTCTAAACAAAAAAATTTTTTATAAAAAGGCGCAAGTTAATTTTTTTTCTCTTTTTTGAAGGTTTCAAGATTCAAGTAGGAAAATAAATTCAGGTTTTCAGTTTGGATATTAATAGGTATATACAGTTCTTATGTAAATTTCAAACTTGTCGAGATTACTCAGTTAACAAAGAGCTTTTTATTTGTTTATTCAAATGATACTTTCTTTGAATTGAAAGGGTTATATTTTTAGGAATGATTAATTTTTAGGAAAGAAAGTTTTTGGCTTTCTACTACTCCATCTTGATACAAAAACAGGGACGAGAGAATCTTCCAAAGAAAGGAAGGAAGTAATCAATTTGAAAATAAGTTACTCTATACTTTTTTGTTTCTCAATATTAATATATAATGGGTTACAAATAAAATGTTTGCCTTAATTCAATTAAAATGATAAATAATATTGGTATCGTTTGGAAATTTTCGAAGTGAAGGTGGATGGACTCTCCCCAAAAGGAGTTACTTGCCTAGACTATAGTAAACAACTCGCAGCCGACAAAGAGGGAGCAACAAACTTGTGCGCACACAGAACCAAACGAATGTCGCCTAATATAGTATATGCGAAAAATAATAACATAATAACGGTGTATCATTTTAATTATCTGGAATTAATACCCCAAGTGTACTCGTTGAAGACAATCAAATTCCTAAAGTATATATCATGAACAAAAGGAATTAGGCAGAGCGGAGACATCTTCGTCAGTGGGAAGATTTCAATACGGGGTTATGAGAGTAACCCATTCGACAGAAGACACAGACATACATAATTGAAAACGTTATTATTCTAGAAGGTATTGAGGTATGTAAAATATCTGTTTGTTTATTTTTGAGATCTCGCGAACAATAGGAGGGTTTACCAGATGGCGCCACGTACGTGTCTGGTACACAAATGACATCGCATGAGGTTATCAGGTACATTTTGAAAAATCTTCGTAATTATCTTTTTGACTATGTTCAAACTCTGCAAGGATTTTTGTTGTCATCCTGAGAGTACTTTATGTGTTGATTCATGCTGAAAATTAATGTCACGAATGACCATTGAATTATGACAGGATTCCATGAACCTTCATCATGAAGATTCATGCAAATTATAAGCTGTAATGCTGTTCAAAATTAAATAGTGGGAGGTAGAAGTTAGTGAAGATAGAAAAAGAGAGATAGTTACGTTTTGTATATTACTGAAGTGGCAGGAGAGAGAAAGGTGAGAAAACTATCAAAAGTTGCCACTGATTTTAGCAGGAGATTTCAATGTTAATTCCGCGTCCGAATATGCACAATTCTTAGTGAACTTTCTACAAGGTGAATTAGAACTACAAATGATTTATAACCGAAACGAGCCTATCACAAACATGGAACAACAATCGATGAAGTTTTCTCTAAATATCTTTGTGATTTTCAATTGAAATCATATGTATCTTATATCTCATACCATAAGCCTATTATTTCGGTTCCATTTGGGGATTACTTTTGAGGCAATATTTTCTTCTTTTTCATTATCAATCAGGAATCTTTGCTTATATTTCTACAAATCTTCATTGGAATGCAAATACATTGTTGGGAAAAACATTGACTATTTTAAAAAAATACTCAAATTATAAATGCAGTGCCAACCCAGTTGGTATGAACATGTTTTGGAAAATGCCCTCTACCATTGCTGAATTTCTGAACCTCCCGGAACTAAAGGAATATATAGGTCACTGTTTCAGAAGGTCTTCTGCTTCTTTGCTAGCAGAATCAGGAGCAAATGTAACGGTTACCAAGAAGTACGGAGGATGAAAGTCTACAACAGTAGCTGAGAGATACATCGATCAAGCTATCTCTTATAAAAATGCTATTGCTGAAAGAATAATACCAAAAGCTAGCTCCAGCATTACAGCATCGTCCTCTTCACTTCAAGAATTAAATGTTATTGCCCATGAAACTGTCAACTCAGATAGTTCAAATATATTGCAAGGCTCTTCAACATCACAAGGTACTCATATCAACAGTTGTTCTAATTGTACTTTTTATAATAATGTTCATGTAATAACACACTACTTCGTAAACATCTACTTGACAACCAATCAAAATGTTCCTCTTAATGACAGTTGTACAAAAATACTATTTTTGTCGAATGTTCGGTAAGATTAAAAAACTGTTTTGTGAATATCAAATAATGCCCCATCACTGTAGTGTCACCTAACGGGCGTTTGTGAAACCATAAATGGTAACGCTCCTATGTGAAAATCTCACTATTAACTGTGTTTAAATATATAAGAAATCTTCAGTAAAATCAATAAACCTAAATACAAAGAAAAACAGTTGGAAATTATTCAAACCGTGATAAACACCACCATAACCATTTTCCAAACCGATAAATCCACCTTCTCGTACCCCCCAGCGAACGTTATATTTTTACAACAGAAAAAAAAATCGACCCACCCATCAGATTCCGTACCGGCATATATACAAAAAGTGTTACGCTTGTCGGTGTGATTTGTCGAAAACTTTCGAGAGTGCATTATCGTAAGTATGCCATTTTACTTGAATCCTTTCAATAGCCCTCGGGTGAAAAGTACAGGTGTTCGAATATTTACGAGCCGAAAATATCTAGGCGGATCGGTCTTGCTCCTCTGTGTTCGTTTGTTTTATGTTACTGTGTCAGTGGTAATGGCGAAAACATGTGGAGTTTTTAGTCAACCATATGGCGGAGAAGACGATCGGTCGATTTCACCATTCATCGTAAAACAGTTGAAAAGGGGGTTATATAAAAACAAGGAAATAAAGACTAGCATTTTGAATAGTGGCAACCAACGTTTGTCAACTTAATAGAGCTTATATTAAACGTTTTAATCGAAATAAGAGATTTCTTAAAATAAATTATTTAAAATCAAGTGAAAATTTCGGAAAAATTTAATGGGACTGGCAGATATCTACCTGATGAAAATCCATATGAAAACATACTAATAGATGTATTTTAATTTTATACATGTATGCTATATACTGAATTTAACAAGCAAGATTTGATTAACTACTTTCAGATAGAAACATTTAATATTTTAAAACGTACGGTACCGCAGGTCATATATACTTCATTTGCTGTTTGAATTTTTTCTTTCTGTTTACAGACAAGCTATAATAATAAGCCTAATGGCCTGATGACCATCAGATATTTGTCGTGGAGTTTTCAGCTCCCGGTGAGACGAATATCGTCAGAAAAGAAGAGAAAAAACGGATAAAATATCGCGATTTTCCCTTCGAACTCCGCAGACTCTATCTAAACCATTCTGTCTAGATGGTTGTTCTGATTACTGGAGTCTTTGGTGGAATGATGCCCCCTCTGCTCTCGAATCTTAAAATCATATCGGCTTGCCGCACTAAGGCATAAATCTTAGTCGGATGGATAAGATAAGATAAGAAAAGACTTTATTTCCTTTTTAACAAAACTATTTTGTATAGGATTAGTCAATGTCCTAAAATTAAAATGATACCTAGCCTAAATTTAAATCTACAATATTCACATTACAAAAGTAGTATAAACACAACACATAAAGATACAGAAGACTCTCATTCTTGGCTCACTGCGCTTACTCAGGGCACATGATTATCGGTCCCAGTGATCACTTACCCCACACCGTGGGGTGTGGGGAGTGGTCGTTGGTTGATAATGCTGACGCGCCTTCTCGAATGTATCGGGGCTTCGGGGGATAAGTCCTGACCAGCGCAAACTTTGGTAGAAAAAAATAACTTTATTCGCAAGAGTAAGAGTAAACATTTTTGAGGGGCAACTTAAATGAAGTGTCTTAGCGATATATGCTATTGCACTCGTTTCGCAAACAATTAATAAGTATGATATAATGAAAATAATACAAAAAATAAAATTATAAAAGACAGTAATATTGCATCACATAAAATGATGATTTAAAGTATAATAAAAATGTAAAAATAATATAAATTTTTTTTAAATAAAATAGTTGAAATTAACAGTAGAAGATGGCATGATCATATTATGTTGCAAGAGAAATAACACGATCATCTAAGAGAACAATTTGGTCAGCCCAATTTCAACTCCCTATACTGTAGGTGAATGAACTGACACCTATCAGAAAACAACTACTCCCCTGGGTAATACCACAAAGGGCGTTGGATTATATCCGACATGTGTCATTGCAGGAGTTGTGTGTAGGAAGTTGAGACTGACCTGAACGCATGGTTTTTTTAGATGATTTGATTTATAGCCAGTCTTCAAGTATGCCCACTGACTATATGTAAAAAGTTTTTTATGTCCTTATAAGAGGAATTGGACAAATTTCAGACATCCGGTTCACAGGCAGATGGGACGATGACAAACCTGTTGTTTGTTGTCCGCCTTAGCCTTGTTCGAGGAATGATACTTTGATGGAATTCGATTTTCAATTATCGGAAATCATCGACTTTATGGTGATGATAGACACTACCTTGCACTGACGAGAGGCCAAACAGCCCGAAACCGGTGTGTTCCAATAATTGGAAATATATTGCGGCAACTGTATCGCCAACAGCACTGACACTTGTCGGATATAATCCAACGCCCTTCATAGTATTAGCCAGGGGATTAGTTATTTTGTGATAAGTGCCAGTCCATTAACCTAAAGTGTCTGAACGAATTGCTCTTTTAGATTATTTGATTCATTGCCAGTCTTCAAGTATGCCCACTGACTATATGTGAAAAGAAATATTACGATTAAGCATTGAAGATGAATAGATAAAAACCAAGATAAGTTAATATTTATGTAGGACCTTTTTTATAGACTTTAATCTGGAAGATTCATTACGAAATTTCTGTTATTTTTTATTATGTTTTTTAAATTCTTTTTTAAACACTGGCTTACGAAATATGTTTCTTATCGCTTCCGGTATTGTATGATAAACTTTTGCGGCAGTGAAAGAGTATTATGCTCTTTGTGATATTGACTGTTTCACGATAACTGGTTAAGTTAGTTTTTCACGATGTCGAATGTTATTCTTGTGATTTCGGACTAGGGCTTCATTTTCACTAAAGTGATACATACCTTACATTTGTACAAAAATAGTATAGCTGCCGGATATCCATAACAGAACATTCCTCGTATAGTCGATATTTTGGAAAGCGTATATTTCTTGAATAGATTAGTTTGAAAAATCTCCTCTGAATAATTTCTAGTAGCCTGTATACATATAACAACGGTATACCATACCAAGCACGTGATATTTGTATTGGAGAGATTTGCAATTCAACTGAATTGATTCATTCATACAGAGTTTTCATTAGCAAAACAAACACTTCGTAAATAGGCAGAAAGTGAAAATATAAGTTTTTTTTCAATTTCTCTCGAAGGCGTTACGAAACATAAAATATCTTGTTGACATGTGCACTTGCAATTACAATACAATCACATCATTGTGGCTAATTAGACAACCCATTATTAGGAGTAGTTAATGAAATAAAACTAGCATTCGTTTGTAAATATCAAATGTTACAGCGTGCTAACCTCTCGGCGATTATTTCGCAATTTATTGCAATTCCGAAAGCATCAGTTCAATATTACATCCTCATTGCCATTAACGGATATATTGAAGAATCACTATTACGTGTGAAACTATTTGTATATTAGTGCAGGAATATACTATCAGTTTGAACACTAGGTTAAATTCGTTTATCATACAATGATCTAAATGAACTGCTCAAACTTTTTCCCCAATACTCCGTATTCAAATCATAATATTCTCCACAAAAACGCTTTTTGTAGTGCATGTTTATTTTAGTCACTGTTTCCTATAACGGAAATTTTCTCCCAAATCTCACATCTCAAGTACACCTATTAAAATTTCTATTACGGCAGTTGTGAACAGCACTCATTAATTCATTACACTTCAGCGAATCATTCAATATTTGTTAACTGTTATGATTCATTTAGTTGCTTCAAATCGATTGGTGATTGTTCAACTACCAATTATATATAATAAGAAATTGAAAAACGTTCAATTCACCTCACTCACATCTTTTACTATTCTCATGTCAACATCAAATAGTTTGTATTGCTTGCAAAAAGAATTATGAATCATAATATACATTAGAGATGATAAATTTGTCTGAGCCCCGAGACTATCAAAACATTTGAAAAGTCAACAAAATAATAAGATTGAGCAAATTGTCGACATTTGATTTGATAGGATATGGTTAGGTTATCAAGATGCACGAAAAGACGATTGATATTATTACTGTGTGCGCATGAATAACTGTTTAGTAGAAGCAAAGTAAGCAACAGCGATATGTTCAATGCCGCAAGTGAGAGGATGGAATATATCACAACGAAGCCTTAATGCAATTAGATTAACGAATATTACGAATCCATCCATCGCTGATGAAGAAGAAATCGAACGAGAGAAGCGCCGTGTTCAGTATTATTACCAGGACTACTCTTTTTGCGGATCTTCTGTTTTTGGCTCTCGAGCCACTTTCATACTGTTTGAAAGGTGAAATTTTACTGATCACTCAGTATCTATCAATCTACTGTTTCTCTGATAAAAATTCTGCTGCTCAGCATGAAAATGACCTGGCAATACTATTGTGGTTCCGTGCTTCACAAATAAAATATAAAAAATTAAGTAAAAGGCAATTATCCGCCGATGCTTATAACTGAAAGTGAAATTAAATTACTGTCAAAACTACTATTTGGTTTGCAACCCACTATCAAATATCATAAATCGCACACACTAAGTTGAACGAAGAAACTAGAGGTTGACTGAGAAAAACCATGAATTTACTTGATAATGTCTACTTATGACCGGATGAAGACCCTATAGTTCGAATGCTAGATGTTGTGTTTCTATACTAACTCCAGAGAAAAAAGGAATCAACTTCAAGCTAGAAAGGATATGAAAATACCCCTACTTGGCTTCATTGAAAAAGTAATAACTCTGGTTAACCAGTTAATCCTAATGAATCACAGTGTCTCAATTATATAACGTGGTCCAGATAAATCTTTATACAAATAAACGTGTGCATCTCGGGACGCTCGACAGAAGTGATAACTGAAACTAATCCAAGTTGAACTATTTAATATTGAAATTGTTTAACTTGAAAAATAAAAAATGATACTAATAATGTACACAAAATTAGTATCATCCTTTTATGGCCGCGTTTCATGAAAGAATATTCCGTGATTGCTGGTTAGATCGCACACTAAACACTGAGCGTTTGTCTGACGAGAGAGGAGGAAAAGGCCTCCGCTAATGTATGCGCGAGAGAAAGGGAAGCCAAACAGACTGGCGCTGTAACGGGTTAGATAACGAAGCAGTTCACCCTCATATAAGAAGTAAATGTTACTCAGATCATATAAGAAGAAAATAATGTTACTCAGATGTAACTTGACAGTGAACAATTGTAATGCGGTACAGAGAATTCTCGAAAGGACCTTTACGGATACAAGCCCGTGTTCCCGACTCAAGAGGGCAGTTCAGAAAATGAATCGAGCGACTAAACAAGAAATTCAAACAGTAGAAGTAAATTAAGCTTCAGTTGCTAAGTGTTGTAATAAATAAATTAGTTTATGATTGTTGAAAAATTGTTGGAAATAAAATTGTTTAAGACAGTTGATTCATTAATTTGTCACAATACATTTGTAAATGCTTGTTTTTTTTTTGGACAGTTCAGTGGTTCAACCTAACACCACTGATGAGATCTTGGCTGGTAGAAACAGCGCGGTGTTGGATCACGAGTTCATCAAGTTGCCTTGCAGTGAAAGTCGCAGTGAAAACGAATTTCGGAGCTTGGTTTTGCAACGGACTGCCTCGGGAAGCCTTTTTCATCCTTGATTTTCGGGAGTCCTCTGTCAATCCCATAGGTGGCTTTTTCGTAAGGGGGATGTCATCTTCTTTACTATATTTATTGTAGTCGATAATTTTTCAAGTCTGTGAAAATCACATCATCTCTCTCTCTCTGTTTAAAAAATCTGTTTTTCCGTTAATCAGCTGCCGCCCCCATACGAACGACAACTCTCAGAACAACTCTATCATTCCACCATATCATTAATAGTTCCGAATATACTGTCAAAAATGATGTTTCACACTATTCAAACTAATCACACTATTCAATTGGAAGCAAACTTCGTTCAGATTTGCTCTTTTCAAGGATCATTCTTTCTATTGAAATACCGATTTGGTGAAAGATTCAGCTGGTTTCACTTTTATCATCGGTAAAATTCCAGTAGTCCCGGACTATTTCGGCATTCCCCATTACTTCTTTCTTCTCGCGACACCACTTCAGTGACGTCTCACTATACCCACGATCGCCGATATTAGCAATACCCGTTCTTGGAATTTCGATGTACGTTCATACATTTGCTGAACGAACGCCTACGTTTTGTAGACCGTATTGTTTGAGATTCCTACACGCTGAATGTCAGTGCAGCTGCACTATGAACCTTGACTAATTCCATTTTTTATTTCATATCTTTCTTGAAGAATGAGTCGCAAGGTACCCATGTAGCATGAGCAAATGTGTGATTTGTAATGTTGGGACATCACAACAATATTAATTCACTGAGTCACTAATGAAGCAAAGAGGAATTTTGAAGTATAGTATTGAATTTAAGTACCTGTAATTTTAGAATGTACACATTGCTTGCTTACTGGCTAATTTGATTATACCTCTTCCTCCCGAGAGCCTGACTTGGATGATTTGGTCACCATACTTCCTGCATGCAGGATGTCTCCCACACTCAAAGTGATACCTAAATCCATCTACTTATTTTGTTTACGGTATTAGTCGTATAACGACGAACAATAAATATATAAGATTGTAATGCAAGTACTTCGAAGGGCAGACATTTACACTGCAGAATAACGACAAAACGTGTACAAAATGGATCCTCCGCTTCCCCGTTGACAAAGGCCGTGGAACGTCCGCTTTCATTGGCGGAGGAAGTCCAAATTTACATATTTATAAAATATTGAATAATACATGTGTGACTCATAATCCAACAAATATTCCATACATATCTATTCCATCAAAAGTCATTATTGACCGATTTGTAATCCATGGACTGTCTGTAGTTCACTTCTGTAGACTCTTCTACTTGAGTTACAAAAAAGAGGTTTCTTCTGTGACCATTGAGAAGGGCGTCAAGAATAGTGACCTTCTCTTGTTTGGAAAACTGGCAAAATGCTCCACAACTTCGAACAACATATCTTCAGAATCTACTTGAAATTGTATATTATTGTATAGATTATGTTTTATATGACTAAGTAGCGACAGCTAATATGTGTAATTTTATTTGTTAGTTTTTTATTTAATTATTTCAACCAAGCTTTGTCAATAAGATATGAACTTTCAGACAATAAAGCATATTTTGATTTGATTTGATTTGAACCAATCTCAGTTGACCAAATACATAGCTCAGTACCTTCGATAATAATCACTTCACACTCGTGTTTTTATTTTTATTCATTCTAACTCAATGCCTAATTTAATCATTGAACTGTATGACATTCGTTTCGAAATATATAGTTTCTGAGGAAAAACTTGAATGAAAACGTGGACACAGAAAGTGAACTGGATCCCCTATTGCGGTGCGTACCTTCCAACTTGACGGTTCAATTCTTGCCGGTGTTTTGGCAAAGGTTGGCGCACCTGTATCTAGCAGCATGGTGCAAGGCTCGTTGTTGATGAGGCCGTCTACGAAAACGCCTTTATCTTGTTGTCGGAGAATGGCAATATATCCGTTTTTTACGGGAACTTTCTGGGTACAGACCGACGATTACCCCTTCTCATCGACCCCCTCTAGTTTTCCTGATTTGCTGTTGATTCTTTGAATGCTGGACATTTGCTACGCACATGCTCAATTTTCCCACAGTTTCAGCATCTTATTTGTTTTCTCTCAGGCAACACTTCTTTTATTACCTTTCTGATGGTGGCCTTAATATCAGTAGGTACCTGTCCATCTTCCTCGATAGCTCGAACTTTGCTCTGGCTCTTGCAGGATTGTTTTGCAGCCTAAAACTCCAGAGCGCTTGCCAGTGCATCCACGATATGTTTGGGATGAGCTAGTGTCAATGCCTGCCTCGTTTCTTGGTCGCAAAGTCCATCCAAGAATGCCTGAACTGCTAACCGCTCCATTACGTTTTCCGGTGTAGCAGGATATGCCAGACGAACCAATCGAGCAAAGTCGGCTTCAAATTCCTGTAGGGATTCTCCTGATTTCTGACAGCGGTTCTTCAGCTGTGAATGGTAAATGTGCTCTAGGTGGGCCTGCTCATACCGTAGCTCAAGATGTTTTATAAGTTGGTCATATTTTTCCTGTTCCTGGGCTATGAGCGTTTACAAAATATTCATTGCTTTTCCACGCAACGCCAATCTTGATGCTACCGCCTTTTCTCCTGCATTCCATCCATTTGCTCTGGCCGCAGCTTCGAATTGTCGGCGGTAATTTGCCCTAGGAGTGTTTCCGATTGTTCTGGGATTGAGTTTTCGATAACAGTTTCTGTGGTGTGGGCAGAACTAACGATTTGGTTTTGCAATTCATTAATTGTTCTCTTCTTCATCTTGGTAATTTCTGCCTCAAATTCGCCTTTGATTTTATCGCCTAATTTTTTTTCCATTCCCTTCATTTTTGCCCCGATTTTATCTTTGATGTCCTCCACTCCTGTGTTCATTTCCCTCCTGATTTTATCTATATCTGTCTCGATAGTTCCTATCCTTTCTTCGAGTAGACTCGCTATACAACAAAGTTCTTTCTTCAAACCTTCTGCATTTTCTAGAAGTTCTTCCTTCAAGCTATTCGAATTTTCCAGAAGTGCATCGTTCAGCGATTTGGTATTGTCATTGAGTTTGCTCATTGTTGAACTCAAATCACCCCAGAAACTTCGAATAAATATTTTTCGGGATCTTCTCCTGATTCAGTCAAGTTATCCCACATCCTCTTCTGGAGTGATGATTTCTTTCCAAAACAATCTAGCTCCCTCTCCTCCAGTTCTTGCTTCAATTCAGCGACTATCAGGTCCCTCAGGCGCACTTTCCTAGAACACTTTTGTCTTTTATTGTCTATTTTCCACGAAGCTGTATATGTCCACTTATTTCAATCGATTCCGAAAACACTTATTGACTTTCACAAGTCTATTTTTCGCGAGAAAGGTCAATCAGTTTATGTTTCCGTAGTCCGGTACTGTCCACTTCGCGAAACACAACGAATCATCAGTACCGCAATACAAAGATTGTCCACCACGCGCTCACAGATTTATTTT
>WOGP01001364.1:0-19411 GCA_015342065.1 Leptinotarsa undecemlineata | reverse complement strand
AGGTGAAAGCACCCGAATGACCTATAAATAGTCAGATCTCGGAGGAATAAGTCCAGTTATCACCCGAAGACGATTGTGGATACTAACAATCGAAACGAAACGTCGTGACGTAACTTGGTTTGGAATTTTTTAATCTTCATTTTTATTTTTCATTTCTGTTATTAATATTCTCAATTTTCAGTTTATCATTAATAATTCTATTTTTTTATTTTTTGTTTGTAGCTTGTATGTTATTTCCTTGTTATTTCAGTTTTTTGTGTTCAGTAAAAATTGTTATTTTCGTTTAATCGTTGTATTTTTTCAGGGATTTCAAACCAATTTTTATATTAAATTATACAATGGAAGTCCGAACTGATGTAATATAAGTTTTTTGAAATGTTTTTCCTTCAACTTGATTTTGGCGATTTCTGATCAATATTCAGTTTAAGTTGAATTGATTCTCAGTTAGAGAAAATTTTATTATCATATTATGTGGTACAACTCTGTCCCCAAAAATAACCCAAGCATGGTCGTAATCGTTTATTTGTTATTCATGAAAAAAAATAACAGTAATGACAAAACAAATATAACTTGCCTTCCAATAACCATTGTTATTCAAGATGATAATCGAAAGTCAACAAATAATAAAAAGGCTTTTAGTGGCATTACAATAATTCGTTATTCTCTAATCCAGACATAACTTTTATGAACTTATGAAAATGTTGATTAATAAATATTCGTATGTACGTTTTCTGAATGTTGTTTTCATCATAGGCTTCTGTCTAGGAATAACGACACCCAACGACAAATCTATATGCAAGTTTTACGTAATAATTTGTACACTATGCCATCTAGGTGGATTTGTCTATCTCTCTTATGGGAAAACAACTTTAGTTTTCGATGGATTTTTATTTTTGGTAAAGTTCGTAGACCATATATCAGTTTTATTCCTCACTTTGATAACTGTATCAATGCCACTTTCACTCGTTTTCCTGAAGCCGGAGAAGATGGGACAGTTATTTGAAGATATTGATTTCTTCGACAGAAAACAAGGATTTTCATCAAGCGCTAACAAATACCGAATATTCTGGTTACATTTCACATTTATGCATTCTTGGATACTAGTTTTAATCATTCTGGACTCCTACGTATGGATCAACTCCGTTGGTATTGATTTTTACAAATATTACCTCATAAGAAATGTTCAGTTCTTCATAATGGCTGAGATTTTCCTCATGTACTTTTGGATATCTATAGAATTATCTCTTCGTTTCGAAAGTCTCAATGTTGTCTTGAAAAACTCTTATAAATGTTTCAGCAATAACAAGAAAACCTCGTATTTCCAACCTGTTCGATTAGTAACCGTATCCGACAAATCTAAAGTGGTTGAAAAACTAAAAAATGTCAAGAAATTCCACAATTTTCTTTGCGATATTGTGGCCAATGTAAACGACATATTTGGAGTCAACATTTTGTTCATAATAATTTTTGGAATTGGTATTATAGTTGAGTACACGATTTTATTGATAAGTTATACTGTTCTGAATAGAAATGTCGATGGGGTGATTTTTGGACCAGATCTTCAATTGGTGAGCGCTATGTGGATATTTGGAAATTTTGTAAGTGATATAAATGATGTTCAAATTTGCAGTTATTGAGTACCTACAAGATTATTGAACTATCAAATATCTGTTAAAGAAATACAAAGAGCAGTTTGATTCATGAGCTATATATTTTTATAAAGAAAAACTACGTTTATTTTTGAGTGAGCTTCCCAACTTTCCTGACACGAGTAGTAGTGTAGCTAACGTGATTCTAGATACGATGATAACCATGCCATTGAGGTGTCCATCGAGAGCGTGAGGGGTGCGGTTGTTTGGGGTGAAGAAGTGTGTCAAAAAGGCCTTGTTTGCGAATAACAATGGTGTGTAGTGTTGACAATGTGAGAGTTCTTGAGCAACCCAACCCTGCCTCCCACTGAGGCAGCCCTCAGCGGGAGGGTGTAGGCTAGCTCTTTGCCTGTTTATTATCAGGCAAACAGCAAATATTCCAACGAAATGTAACGAAAATATCCTAATTACCTGCAACAAAGTAGTCTGAAGTTCAGCTGGCACTGACAAACAAAATCATCGAATAAAACACATTGGCGTACGCTTAGGTACATGGTTTACCGAAAAGTAGTTGCGTGAAGAGGGGTGCCCGAATACGGATTGCCCTAGGAGGGTTAGCAGAAGAGAGTTGGCCGATAATGGTTCACTGAGCCGAAAGTTCTCTGATACGACCCGATTCAACAAGGCTGGCCTACACCCCCCTCCGCTGAGGGCTGTCTTTTATCTTCTTACAACACCCTCTGGTCATTGATCATCTACAACAACTAACCTCAGGTCATTGACGATCTATAAAAACAAGGGTTGCTCAAGAACTCTCACATAGTCAACAATACCCACCATTGTTCTTCGCAAACAAGGCCTTTTTGACGCACTTCTTCACCTCAAGAAACCGCACCCCTTTCGCTCTCGATGGATACCTCGATGGCATGGTTGCCATCTATGTATCTAATAAGAATCCCGTATTACATATGAACTTCCACAAAACAAATAGGTCGTGAATCGAACATTGGATATAGTGAACTATATAAAATTTCAGATATTTCATATCGAAACAAACGGATATATAGAATGAATCTGCTAGATATGTTCCCCAGTCGCCCCCCAATGTTTTTCTTACATAGTCGGAATGATAGTCCCATTCAAAAGAGAACTGGTTCTGCCTTTTTTCCTCTAAGTTGCGGAACCTTTGTGGATTGCTGCTACTCGTCTTTTCAATGTGAACTTTTGTGGATTTCCACTTTCTCCTTCACGCTTGAAGTCTTTTGTAGATTTGAAACTCATTTTTTCATTCCTTTTCTTGAGATAATGGAACATCTTCGCATCTGGTAAGCAGGTTGAATTTCCAACAAGTCATGTAAAATCTGTCATTTTGGCTACTGACTGCATTTTGTTCACACAGGCCCTTCCATTACCATATAGCTGCCCTTGCTTAAACCAAAATTTACAAAGCGGAAATTAATAGCACAATTAGGAGCATTACAATTGCTTAAGCAAACATTTTTTGCGCGCTCTGAGAGCGTTGCCTGTGAGAAAGTAGTGATTCACGTTGGATTTGAATGGCTGGATATAAAATTCATTTTGAAAAATATTCTAAGAAAGTTTATTCTACGTAAACGCTGTTCTTAAAATTGAGTTTTTATAAAGTATAGTTCGAAGTGCACTAAGTTGAACCCCAAAACGATGGGCAGCCACAAGCCGTCGCATAAATATTTCTGATATGTACCGCTCTTGGTGGATGTTCCAGACCATCAAGGTTGCAGATGATGTTCGCATCTCTATGCTGAGGTGAAGAGCTCCATACATGAGAATAAAACTCCAAAGAAGGTTTTGTTTGGGATTCATAAAGCATCAAAAGTGTGTGTATAATTTTTTGGTTCAGAACAGTGTTCCAAGCTTTTGTGAAACAGCCTCTGCAATTCCAGCCTTCAAAATTTTTAAGGATCTTATGGTTCTGATAGAAAAGCGGCTGGTCTACAGTTATTTGGAAGAATTTTTTTGCCCAAGAAGGAAAAACTCCTTCCTTATAAGACAAGTTGAAAATTCTGCAAAATACTAGTGAGAGTTCATTTACGAATTCCTCAAGTTCGATGACGTGTATTCAAAAATTCATTTTCAAAAATAATTTTCGGCATTGGGAAACTCTTCTATGTACCTATCATTGAACATCAAAAAAATTAATCAATTCATGCGTTCAAAATTAGACTCTATTAGACCATGCTTTCGGGCTCTGTAATACGAAAGAAGGTCTCAAGAAGGAACTAGACATCAACAAAAATGACCATCAAGGGAATGGGTACTTCAAAACGATGGTGGAACAGACTTTTGCTAAAAGACAGCAGGAGCCTCTCAAGGAAGAGAAGCAGTCACAACTAGTGCTTGCACTTCCTCACACCTGCCTCAGATCCGGAAACACTATTCGTATCAGCCTCACGAAAACCAGGCCCAACAAACGTGGACTGCGATTCCAAGAATTGCATTTACCGGATACTCTGTGAGTGCGGAAAATCCTATATCGGTGTTTGCATTGCCGAACACAAGAAACACACACAGCGGGGGGAAACCAGCAAATTAGGAATAGCAAAGCATGTAACATAACATCGAGTGGTCCTAAGCTGAGATCATACACAGGGAGGAAGGACCATTGATATAGGAGGAAATTTAAAGAAGTCGCATACATGTGGTCCAACAATGTATTCAGCCAAGCTACCGTAGAGATACGCAATATATATGGAAACCATAATCAAGCGAAAAATGGCCAACTCCCGACAATTCGGCATCTCCCACTAAACCGGTGAAGCGAAAAAAGAAAAGCGGAGATGAGTGAAAGTATTTGAATTAGCCATAAATAGTTATCTTTCGAAGGAATCAGTCCAGTCATCACCCGAAGACAATTGTGGATACCAACAATCCAAACGTCGTGAAGTAACTTGGCTATAAATCTCTTGAATTTTCATATTTAATTTTTATTTTTGTTCGATTGTTCTATTTTCACTTGTATTTCATTTCACTATCATTTCATTTCAGGCTTTTTTTGCTTAATATAATTGTTATTTTCAGCTCTTCTTTTTTAATAATTATTTTTTAAGAGTTCGTTCAGAGATTTCAAATCATTTTATATAATATCAGACAATGGCAGTCCAAACTAAAGAAATTCATACATTTCGATATATTTTCCGTTTATTTCATTCGAATGGAAAAACATGATCATTATTTTTATTACCATTATTATTTTTTACCTGTAGTTTGTGCTGGTCAGGTCCTATCTCCTGAAGCTTCGATACACTAGGAAGGGCGCGCTCGCATTATCAACCACTTCCCACACCGTGAGGTAAGTGATCATTGGGTCCAAGAATCATGTGCCCCGCTCAGTGAGTCAAAAATGATAGCCTACTGCATCTGTCCGGCAAATATTTCTGCTTTAGTGCTGTAGGCCTGTAGGATTTTGGGATTCGAGACTAGAGAGGACATCATACCACCAAGGACTCCAATAATCAGAACAACCATCTTGGTCTTAGTGCGGCAAGCCTATATGATTTTAAGATTCGTGAGTAGAGAGGGCATCATTCCACCAAACACTCCAATAATCAGAACAAACATCTTGACAGAGTGGTCTAGATAAAATCTGCGAGTTCGGAGAGAAAATCTAGATATTTTATCCATTTTTCCTCCTCTTTTTTGGATGTTATTTGTCTCGCCAGAAGCCGAGAAAGACTACATCAGGCTTATTAGCTTGTATGAACCTGAGGGTTGGGAACGAATAGTTCCAATAAATTTGGCACTTTTCGTTCCCCACAACGGGTTGCGTAGGGCAACATCAATTTCTCGTCAATACCGTAGGAGTTCCGAAGATGGTAATATAGTACTTTTAGGGCCGCGTTATGTCGTTGGATACAAGCCGAGTCCGCATATGCTCGACATGCTGATTGCGAGTGCATTAGGGTCTCGGGCGCCTCGCGACAGGCCCTTGTGTCAGGAACCTCTATACCCATCACGCGATTGCGGTAGACTAAAGTGTTGAAGACATCATCCTGGCAAGCCATGATGAACCCCTCAGTTTCAGACTTCAGCCCACTCAACCTGAGAAAGCGCTTTAGTAAGCCAAGGTCTTCAATGTTATTGAAGAAGTCGTCTTGCATTGGTTTATCCTTATTTTTTCGCAGAAGTGAGGTGATCTTTGCGGCTTTTATATGAGCTTCTGCTGAACAGGTTCAAACTCGGTGACAGAGTTGTGGTCACCTCGTTCAGTATCGAAAACTAAACCGAGTTTATCAGCTGCTCGGGCTCGGGCAGCTGCCCTAAAGAGAAATGCTCCAATTCTTGCTCTCTCACAAGGGGATCCGAAATTCTGACGACTTTACAGGCTATATCTAGTACCATTCTGTCATGTAGACATTCCAAACTCAAAAGATCACGGCCTCTCTGTTGCCAGGGGAAGTACAACTGTGGAACAGAAGATTTGGGATGCAAACTCCTATAGAGATGCATCATTTTTTGAGTCTTTACGTCGAGTTGATACAGCGCCTCTCTTCACTTTACTACTCCAAACTAGTAGAGTAAGATTGAAATGATAAGCATATTAGTTGCAGATACTTTGTTCCTACAGTTCCGATGAACAGATCTGTCGAAATTTGTGGTGATACTTGCCGTGGAGAGAGTCCTTCACTGCTGTTACCTCTTGTGAGTGGCGTGTTTTCACCCCGAGGTAAGTATAAGTCTCTATGGCATCCAGATGGTGTAGGATGCTTCAATCTACAAGCTGCACACCCTCTCCGTAGACTCCGCATCGTCCTCTTTTGATACGGACCATTTGTCTATCCCGAATTTCATACCTACAGCATGCGTATACTCTTCCACCACCCCCAAGGACTGATGGAGATCCTTCTTTCCAGAGGCATAAAGTTTAAGATCATTCATATAAACAAATGGTGACCTTGTGCCTCCGGTTTCCGGGGGTGCCACAGGTATACCATCGAGTATTTCTGAGCGCAAATGCCTTACGGTAATCGATCCAGGCCATAGAGAGGTTGCGCTTATATTGTATAGAGTCCTGGGTTACACATCTATCGAAGAGCAGGTTCTCTTTACATCCAGCAACTCCTCTCTTCGACTCTCTCTGTTAATATATATCCGTTCAAATTATTACTATTATTATTATTTCCAATTTATCTCTTGATTGAAAATTGCTAACATTCGTAATCTTGGATAATTTTTATTTTATTTTTCAGCTGGGTGTATTTCTCTTAGCATATGCAGGAAATCGTATTTCTTCTGAAGCAACGAAAACAATCTGCATTTGCTACAAATTCCTCAACGAACTCAATTCCAGTACGCAGTATGAGACGAGAATCATCGAAGATGAATTACATTTTCTTGTAGAACAGCTGAGTCAGAGAAAACCTTGTTTATCTGCCTCTGGATTTTTCACCATAAATTTTACCATGGTTGGATTTATCTTGTCCAGCATCACATCGTATATCATAGTTGCTATTCAGTTTTTGAAAGAAGACGCATCGAAATGAAATTTTACGATCAACCTAGTTTTATGGAGTTTTATGTTTGCAGTTTTATCAAGCACTCTATGTGAAGTTTATGAAATCTAAAAATATTTTATCTTTTTTTTTACATCTACTTCTGTAAAAACTGTAAAAAAACACTAAATTTGTACTAGAGAGCTAAAAATTGGTATATGGGTGAAAAATGAAAAAACAATCATCTTTTCTCTGTACCGATTTTCGAAATTTCAAGCAATAACTGCTTTTCTGAACACTTTTTGGAAAAAAATGTCAAATTTGTCAGGGAAGAAAAATCACTTGATCGATCATATGCATGTCATTTGGCATCATTTTTAAAGCACAACCTAATGGAGATATCAAAAGTTGCTTGAAGAGTTTTTCACCTGAAATAGAACAGGCAAAGCAATTGGAAATAAACCTTCTCTAAAAATTTTATTTTATTTAAAAATATTATTTAATTTTTTTTTTCAAAAATTGATCATTTCCAATTGGACCAATCAAGACAAAATAAAACTGAATTTCAAACGGCTGAATCAGAGAATCAAAGTAATAACTATTTGATGAACGGTAACAATGCTTTCTGACAAGTTATGCACCGTTTTATCGAAAATAATTACCGCAATTTGAATTCTTGTATCGTTCTAACATTTCCATAAATATCGATGTGAAATTCAATTGCTGTCGAAGCATGCCACTGCCTGTGACTTTTTCAATAGAATAGCCATTGTTTGGAGATACATTCCCAGCTAATGTTTTGTTGAGGATGTGTACTAAATATGAAGAGAAGTAACACTAACGGTTCCTTTTATCGTTAAAACAAACAGTGATTACGAAAATTATGAACACGAATAAGTTTTTCTTGATATAATCTAAACAACTGGGAATGTAACAATTCCAAAACATGCTCTTCGTGTAAACGCTTGTTCATAGGCGTAAATTGAGGGGGCATGGGGTAACAGCTTCCCTCCCTCCCATTACCTTTATTATTATCACTTTTTCTCATAAGTGTATTTTCCCACTTCGCAAACTCTTCATTTTATATTAGTTCTCTTGGTTGTCTTCGTCAGCTAATTAAATTTTATCACCCCAATTGAAATGCTAAATTTACGACTATGGTAGTCAGTAATACTCTCTTGAAACAAAAAATACAAGATAAATAAATGAACATTTCAGGAGAACCAAGGTGTTCATGAGGAAAACACCTGAACCTGTTGCATTTCAATTGAAGCAAGGGTAACAATTATCTCAATATTCTCAAACAGTATGGGGTTCAAGTGAATTGTTGTTCAAAAGCCCTTTAAGTTTTTTTACATCAGGGTATTTGATTTCGTTCAGGTGCTAACCTACACTTTGTTAATCGAATGTTCAATGATGACGATCTGCATCCATACAATAATGAAGATTTTGGTCAAAACGTTCTCGCACATTCCGGAGCCATTATGAAACCAAAAGTGAAATCGATATTGACCTGGGAATGTCGCGAATTGACAAACATACTAGGTACCAGGACACTCAGTTATCACAAGAAATAAACAATAAATATACTTTAAGAACACGCTTTTGAAGAAAATCGAACTATAAAGTTAAAAATAATGTTTTTTTAATAAGCTTAAAATAATAACGAACGTAAAATACTAGTATTATTATGAAAAAAGCTACGGGCACTTGATATATAAAAAATATGGCACAAAGCGCCCACCCTTTTTTCACAATAATACTAGTATTTTTCGTTTGTTAATGTTTTAAGTTTTCAAAAAAATATTTGTAACTTTTTAGTTCGATGTTCTTTGAAAGCGTGTTTTTAAGTGTTTAAAACTATATTTATTTTTTATTTTTTAGTTTCGTGTGCTATAAAAGCGTGTTTCAGTCTTCTTAAACTATATTTATTTTATCTTAACTTTGGGATCAATCAGCCTTATATTATTTAGCAAAATGATACATATTTTCAACTTTTCAGTTCGATGTTTTTTAAAAGCATATTTTTTGGTTTTTTAGACTATATTTATTTTTCATTTCTTAGTTTCGTATGCTATAAAAATGTGTTTTTCAATCTTTTTAAACTATATTTATTTATCTTAACTTTGGGATCAATCAGCCTTATATTGTTTGGGGAAAATGGTCATTGATATTTTTCGATTCCGGAGAGGGAGCCTGAAAATCAGCTGCCAAGCCCAAGGCAGCAGGCATGCAAAGGAGGTTTACAAATAAGGCAGCAGGCGCACGTGTTGAAAAAATGTTATTTTCAAGTGAAGAAATACATGTAATGAGTTCGAATTATATCAAGGATGTTACGTATAGCGCCATCTGCCCGCGAATAGATCAATCAATAATGTCGATAATTCTGCCAAATACAAATCCCGAGCTTGAGAATTACAAACGAACAAACATACATACATACAGGTGAAGCTAATAAAAGCGTGTTAATGAAAAAAAATGATGAGAGTACTAGAGATGGATCATCGACTCCATATAAAGGCCATGATTGACATATTGGGTATGTAAGGAACGCATGAAGGAAAACCTCCATGGAAGAACCATTCAAGAAGAGAGCTTGAAAAACAGCTTCGACAAAGCAGAGAATCGCTTACAATAATTACAGGACTACTGCTCATTCCATTGAAAACACACCTGAACAAAATAGAGCTTTATAACGGAGACTGGCTACAGGCAACGCAACAAGAGAACAGTCATATTTCACGTGAATGTGAGGCATCAGATCACATGAGGCATGTAATTTAAGAACAACCCAAAGTGTGTTCAGAAGAATATAACATACAGGGGGTAACATAAATACGTTAAAATATCCAAGTGATGTATTCCTGAAACAATTTCAAGAAAAAAGTCTATATAAAGTTGAGTCCTGAAATGCTTCGTTTCGGAGATATAGGGTGTTGAAATTTTTGTTTTGTTTTATGAAAATAATTTTTTGCAAAAAATAAGTTATTTGCACGATATTTGATAGCTCGGAGAACTATTAATTTCGTATTAATTTTCATGTAATATTAGGGCGCGGTGCGCTTGGAATGAGGCTGGATATAGCAGATCTCATTGTGATGTAATACAAATGCCAAGGCATGAGCGCATTTGCGTCGTCGAGGCCAAAAAGAGAAAGAGAGCGAAAGAGGCAGGAGTGGCAGCAACTATAAGTGCACCTTCCTCCTTCCTAACGCTACCTCCAATAGCAAGGGCATTTTCTGCAGCGGGCGACAAGAGCCCCGCCTTGAAAAAATGCAAGGAACCAGCTGCCCTTGCAGGAAAGCTCTCTCACTTGTGCACCTCCACGGAGGTAACCCCAAGAAGGTTAAAGAAACCGTGCAACGACAGTAATATCGCTGCATCTTCCAAAACTTTCGCGAAGGCCACCGTGGACACCCCAAGGTTGCCAAAGAGAGAGTGTGTTCGGCGAGTCTTGGCCTACACCTGCCAATATAAAGGAGATGTCTCCTAGTGACCTGTTCACCTTCCTGGAAAGGACAGGATAGACGATGACCTAGGAGGACAACTCTTCAGGAGGATGTACAATAGGTCACATGTGTCCTAAGTGCTGTGGGCCTGCACTCACCCTCCCTACTCTACAGATACAGATAGGGTGAGGTGCGTAGGCTATTATTATTCGTTTCAAATTGCCCTAACTTTTCCGACAGTTTTTTGGTACTTTGATACTTTTGGTACTTTTCATTAAAAATATCCCACGCCTTTCCATGTAAACAAGGTCTATATCCTCAACAACGCCGGAGATGATCGTTTTCGAAATATTTACAATTTTCTATATCGATGCATATTACTTAGCTTCTAGGGCACTAAGTGAAGTTGATGAGAACATTACAAAAACTGAGTATATGGTGAATATCTTCGAAATAAACATCTCCTCCCATTAAATGTTTATCGAAAAATTATTCATTTTAGAGATACAAATTGTTGAAATTTTTCAAAATATGATTGGTTTTGTCAGGTAAGTTTGTTACAATTTTAGTTATTTGTATCTTGCAAACGAATGATTTTTCGATAAACATTCCATAGAAAAAGTTGTAAATCGCAAATATCTCAAAAACTATCACCTCCAGCGTTGTTGAAGAAGTAAATTATTTTGACTTACAAAAGGTGTGGGAATTAGATTTTTTCATGAAGAGTACCAAAAGTTTACTGTCAAAAAATTAGGGCAATTTTAAGTAAACAATGACAGCATACGCAACGCCCTCTAGATGTTATATGAACATTAATAAGAAATTATGATTTCTCATGTCAAAAAAACCCCGGGTACTAAATTTCGTGCAAATAACTATTTTTTGCAAAAGTTATCTTTAAAAAACGAACAGAAAAGTTCAGCATTCTGTATCTCGAAAACGAAGCATTTCCGGACTCACGTTCATGAAGCCTTTGTCTCTTAAAATTGTCTCTCATTTGAATATTTCAACTTACTTATGTTACACCCTGTATATCGAGCAAGGGTTATGTACAAATCAGTACGAGGAAAAAATTGCTGGAAGGGACATCATAAAAATATGAGGAAATCGCAGAAAGCCCATGAGGTTGCAGTGTTTTCCGTTAACTTGGAAAAAATGGAAATGTCAAACGGCTCCCAAGTGGCAGAAAAAAGTATTATATTGTGTCTTCCTGTCATTTCATTGGTTATTCTACTATTTCCTTCCTTCATTCATATCCTCTGTATATTTTCACCTTATGTTCCACTTATTGCAACCGTTACATGAAAAGAAGGAAAGGGGATAGTTTGGTCAGCAGTAACTATACTACCGCCTACAGCTCATCTTTTATTTGACCTTATATTTGAATGATTACAGACTCATGAATCAAATTAACTTCGAGTTAATATATGTGAACGACCCGTATATTTTATTGGGTTATTTTCCAAAAATTCCTGGATTTTTACGCAGCACTGACTGTTTTCCAGTAAAATAAATATAATATTTTTTATAATATTTTTTAAATATGATTTCAAATAAGGTTTCAATTCATTTGAAAAAATCAAATTGACACATCTTATGTAATCAGAAATTTAAAATTTTATTCATGTCAGTTGAAATTTTTATTTTTGAAAGCTGTTCTTTCGGAAACAAGAACTTTCGGCCGTGGTATTTGGACCCCACAACTGATTCGACTTCAGAGTAATTTTTGGTACAATGACAAAAAACTGTTTAGGCATGACTAAATCACAAATATGTATATATTCACTCAAATCGAATTTTTCAACAACAATCTTCCTCAACAACTGATAGTTTATGTCATAACCAAATCACAAATATGTATATTCATTCACATTCAAATATTGGGGTCGAAATATCTCGAGTCAATCTGGTGGGGTTGAAACTTCCTGGGAGTCGAATAACAGAGGTCGAAGGGGCGTGGTCGAACCGCTGAGATCTCATTGTCCCACTCCAGATCAGAAATGATGTTTTTTGTTTTCAAAAACGAAATGATTTACAGTTTGTTGAATGTGGGAAGAAATTTGAGAATTATTCTGCCCATTAGATGGGAGCGTTAGAAAATTCTCAAGTCTCTCCCTAGAGTTAAAAAGCTCTAATTACCACTTATTGCCATTAAGCATGAATAAAACATCAACCGACTTCAATAAGTCAAATGCTAAATTACTTGTGACTACCCAATCACATTAATGAAGATGACGAATGCATGTTTTACATTCCACTCTCAATTCAGTGCGGAAATTGAAATGAAATCTGGGTTGCAATTCAATTATCTGCAATAAATATGCTTTATTGAGTTATAATATTTTCTGTTTGCGATCTCATTAAATACCTGTGCCACTTGGAGCTGACAAGTTCTCATTGTAATGCCGTCATTCCAAAATTTGCTTGAGGCGTACCCAAAGGCGTACCTTTGCAGATTTTATTGAGTGCGGACGTAAATAAACTTCCCCCTCTAAACTTTTGAACAGGGTAATACACAAGGCCAGACAAAATTCACATAGAAAAGTATCATTTTAAGTACTTTTTGGTAAGAGATACAATACTGTTGCATCACTCGTCGCCGACAGGGTGCTACCAACTTTTAAAATGGAAAGAGGGCTTTCGTATTACCTCGTTCCTTTCCAATAAATGTTTAAAATGGACACGTATCCCCTCAAAAACATCTGGAGGTAATCGAATGGGCTCTTCTAAAGGACTACGTGGCATGTCTGTTGATTTGTATAATTGACAAAGTCAATTGTATTTCCAACTGAGATTAGATAAGATACCCCTTTATTATGACAGGCTGTTTCGAAAGTGGTTGAATGACAATTATCCAGATCTGTGGATAGGCAAACATGGTCTCTTAGTATAACCTGTAGATTACTTCAGTCTGCGTTAAACAACCACAGTCTATCACATATCCTATGATTAGAATACGAGGTGCTCCTGATGAAATTACTATGTAAATTTTCCATAATGTAAGAAATGAATTATTCTTCCTAACATCAGTCCACAGGGAAATAGCATGGTAACTACTGCAGTTGCTAAGATGCCCACTAGCAACTTAAAAATCGATTTCTGCAACATCAGAAGGCTCGACTCGAATATAAACTCAGTGCACCAACTTCTGCAATCAAATAGTCCTCATATTCTTGCAGTCACACAAACCAAACGTTAGTTTGGAATATCTCTTTCTAACAGAATATATCTCTCCTATCAAAGAGAGGAAATGCTGGAACCCCGAAACTTTGATGTTATGTGGTTCAAAATAAAATCACATATTCTCTTCACTCACAAACACCATTGACTTTCGGTAAATCAATCATCCCAGTGCCGAAATTTCCATATTCGGTTACTTCAATGTCCACAATATCGAATGGCTCAAATTTTCAAATATCAGCGACGAACAAGGTCGCGAAGCTAAGACTTTTGCAATATGCAGCGGACTTACTCAGATTATAAATCAGCCAATCAGAATTCCTAATCGTGATGGAAAATATGTAAATGAAATAAATAAAAACACTTTTGTCTACATACCACTGGTAGATTTTATTTTTACGACCGGTTTCGGATTTGACCCCAATATCAAGTATTAAACTGTAGTTTTATACATGATAATGTTTTTATTCATTTAATTTAAGTGATCATTACCATATGCTAGAATATGCTAGTCTTCTGGATCTATACCAATCAACTAATCCAGAAAGGTACAGAGTCACCGTAAGGTATACATTGGAATCTTCTGATCACAAAATCATTTCAGTGTTGAGTAAATTACCGATGAATGTTGGGGAACAATCTAAGCCGCACAAAGTTTGCCATTACAGATCAGCTGAGTAGGAGCATCTTTAAGACCATTTTCGAAATTTCCCCAGGCTAGATATTTGTTTCAGCTCTGAAAATCCATCATATGCTTCTGAAGTTAAGGAAGTTATTCTATCAGCCATGGATGCATATATTCCTTTTTCACCGGAAAACCTTGGTTCAACAAAAATGGCGGGCAAGTTGTCGTTGCCTAAAATCTCGTACCAAAAACTGAACTAGGTTTGTTAATGCTCGCAACAGCTGCAAACTCAGGATACATGATATAAAAGAACTTCACACTCCACAGTCGATTTTCTGGGAAATGCACCACCCACTATTCTCAAACTAGGATCCACAATGCCGGAAATTACTTTTCGGCAGCGTCCAGTCAGGCGAATTTTGAAACAGCTCAAAATCAACAAGGCGTCTGGCCCTGATGAAGTACCGTAATCGTACTTAAAAAGTGGGCAAATGAACCAGTATTTTGCAGACTTTCCAATCTGTCTTACAAGAAAGGGGTTTTTCCTTCTTGTTCAGCCTATTCAGCTCGCGTTCAGCATATTTCGAAAGGGGCAAGAAAAATCTTCCAAATAACTATAGACCAGACGCTTTGCTATCAGTGATATAAAAAATCATGGAGAAGGTTGTAAACCACCATATCCTCAAATCTTTGAAAGGCTTCAACATCTTGAGCGATCATCAATATGGCTTTCGGAAACAAAGATTAACAGGCGACCTTCTACCGTATGTCACCCATATTTGGAATAACGTAATCGAAAAATATGGAGAATCAAGAGCTGTTTCGCTTTATATTTGTGAGTCCTTTGACCTTGTGTGGCATGAGGATTTGCTGACCAAACTTCGATAGTATGGCTTGTCGGATCATTTCTGTGTATGGCTCTTCAGCTTCTTGGAAGAACGTTCCCTGCAAGTGGTCGTCGATGGGTATCTCTCGAATACTTTCACCATCAACGCTGGTGTTCCCCAGGGATCCATATTGTCTCTCTTTTTATTGTGTATCAACGATTTATTGGAAAAACCAAGAATCCAATATATGTATTGCTTTGTTGAAAACAGCACACTTGTCTCGTTGTTCCATTTGGATTCCAGGACATCGGCTAAGGAGGCACATCCTCACAGGCAGCAGGAGGTTGCACATCTTAATGAGGATCTAGAAGTGATTTTGAATTGGGGTGAATGTAGCCAGGTTCAATTCAAACCAGAAAACTGTACACACCTTACCAAATTTTGATGTTTCATAAAGCTCATATCATACCTTCTTTGGAGTATTGTTCTCATGTATGGAGCTCTGCCCCCAAATATACCCTGAAGTTGCTGATTGGAGATGATAACATCACGTGCCTAGAACATCGAAGAAAAATTGGACATTTGTCTCTCGTCTATAGATACCTCAACGGAAGGTTGTACAAGTAACTTGGCACATTTGATTCCATCAAGAGCAGTAAATATTAGAAATATGTGACGGGACTATGGCTGCTCATAATTTTGAGGTTCAACTCAGTACACCTCGATATCCACTGTTTAAGAAATCTTTCATCTGGAGAACTGCGTTTTTGTGAAATAAACTTCCTGAGAACGTTTTTCCAAATGGATTCAATCTCCAGCGATTCAAATCCAAGGTGAATCGCTACTTTCGCATAGGCACCGCTATGAGAGCGCCTTAAGGATTTTCCTGTAGTGCTTGTGTTTTGCCCTTTGAAAAAAAAGTAAACAAACTTCATAATTGTTAAGAAGCGAATGGTACACATTTTTAAGCAGTTCTCTAGAAATAATGATATTTATCGTTTGTTCATAGAACCAAACAAAGTGAAGTGAGATACCTATCAAAGAAGGTATCACAAGACCTCTCCACTTGAGGCAACACTACTATGTACTACTAGTACTAAATACTAAAAGTGATACCTTTTTACGTAAATTTTGTCCGACCTTCATGTTCGATGTTCACGATCAGAAATCGATTATTTCATTATTTCATCGGAATATTGTTACTTTATTTTAATTAGGTGGCGGTAACCTGACACGTGTTCTCAAAAAATGGGGCTCACGTAAAAGATAACATTTGATATATCCGATCATGCCGAAATTATGAAAATTGAAAAAATATAATGTAGTATTTGATGATGGGTTGTGATGGGTAGGTACGACAATTTAAAATTCTGGGAGATTATTCCATAATAATATTGATAGATCTGCCAATTAAGTGAAGTAGTTCATGAATCAAGCATACGTCAGAATCAAAAAGTTCATGTTATATTTGTAGATAGGATTCTACTAATTGAAAGTGGTGGGATACAGTCAATTGAAATTGAAAAGGCATTGCTAGGCAGAGTATAGCCCAATAAGAATTGGGAACCAATAAGATTGGTTCCACCAATCGAAGTTAAGGAAATAATATATTCTGTATGATGCGAAGATAATTAAAATATCGTGAAAACTAATTTTTTTTTTTAATATTTTGAAAGGGACAATTTATATTTGGAATAGTTAGGAGTGTTACCTTCTACAGATATATAAAATAATCAGAATATTGAATTAAAAAATGAATACAAATGCAGAGAGGACGAAAAATTACTGCTTTTGATAAATTGGCGCATAAAAAAATATAATTGGTCACTAACTTGATTTTATAAAATTTTGCATATAAAAATAAATATGTATCATCTGGTGACGTTTTGAAGACGAACCCCTCTACCATGGCCTTCAAACTTCCAAAAGCCAAATCGATCCTATAAATGGGTGCAGTGTGTCTGTTGACGGTATAATTCAAAGGAATATATATTTATACCGCCTTTGAAAAACAATGTTTTTTTTAATCTCCTTCAAATAAATACTTATTTGTTGCAGAATGTATTGGTTACTACTGAACATATTTCTACATGTATCGTATTGATTTGTTATTTTGTTTGTTATGAATGAGATTTTTAAATTTATTTAGTCAATTCGTTCAGAGTAAATGATTTGAATGCAGTTTCATTAAGTATAATATGTGAAATATTGCCTTTTCATATACAGTTGTTTTAATGAGAGACATAATGAAAAGTTGACTCAGCAGTTAGATTTGTTGAATAAGTTCTTTGATCAATTACCCAAACACCAAACTAATATTTTTGCACTCGACGCGCGTTTCGCCAACAAAGTTGGCATCCTCACGAGAAGAAAATTGGCAAAAATATTAGTTTGGTGTTTGGGTAATTGATCAAAGAAGTTATTCAATTTTCACACCAAAGGTTCCAATCCCATAGTTAGTTAGATTTGTGATAAAAAAATGAATTAAAAATAGCCTCTTTCTTTGTATAATGTATGTAGAATTTGCAATTTCTTCGGAAATTCTCAAAATATTAGTTTTTTTTTTGGAAATTTCGAAAAATACAAAAAAAATAACTGTTTTCAATTTTATACTCTTATCCGGAATTTGGACTCTCCACTGTCACTTCTACTTTTTTACATTTCTTGAAATTTCTCGATTCTTTACCCTTATCGATTTGAACGAAACTTTATTCAAATTTCATGATTTGATGAATAGGGAGATTTTGTTAGCACAACACTCCGGAATTGTATTCTCCAAATGTTCTTTGTCTGCAAATGGTCTGTACTTATACACTTTCTGTTTCAGAAAACCCCATAGAAAAAAATCCATCGGAGATGAGTCCGGCGATCTTGGTGGACAACAATCTTTCCAATATCGTCTTCGTCCCAAGCTGATACCACAAATTTTCTCTAACGCTTAGACGAGGATTATCCAAAACTTCAGACAACTGATTCATAATTAAATTTCTGTACATGTCTGCATTCAAATTTCCTTCAAAAAAATATGGTCGCTGTATTTGGTTATGTAATAACCCAACCATACATTTATTCTGAATGAATATTGGTCATGCCTATTACAAAATATGGATTTTTGTTGGACCACCAGCTACAATTTTGGGAACTATTTCATTCGACTTGAAAGTTGCCCTGTCTGTCCAAACAATCCTGTAGGAAAATGAGGTATCATTTTCTCTCTCACCTTGGAACCAAAATGAAAATCCTATTCGAATATCGAAATCTCTTTCTGTAAGGGTGTGTATGAACTTTGGCTTATCAAACTGGATAAAAATCTACTGAAAAGGGAATACGAGTGTGATAAGAATAAAGAGAAATACGTTTATTTGATTACTGACATATTAACGTCTATACATTGAAAATCCGAATCAGTTTAACAATGAAATGAAAAAACTAGATGAACTTTGCAACAACAAAGACGAATTTCTGGTGGTGTATTTATTTGTTTTTCTGGTAACAGGCCAAAATTATGAAATTTGAATCATGTTTCGTTTGAATTGATAGAGAGAAAGATTAGAAAAATTAAAAAAATTGGAAAAAAGTCGAAGTGACAGTAGAGAGTTCAAATTTCGAGCAAGGATATAAAATTGGAAGCTGAACAATTTTTTTTGCATTTTTCGAAATTTCCAAAAAAATCTGTTTTTTTGAGGATTTTGAAAGAAATGGCTGATTCGACTCATTTTCCAAGCACAAACTAACCGCGAAGTAAAATTTTCATTATATCTATTAATAAAAAAACTGTATGTGTGACACTGTATATGATAAAAATTAATCATAATACTGTGATTATTTCACAGTCGAACTGAAGAATTAATATTAAATATAAAGCTTTAGCTAACACGTATTTCAGAAGTTTGGTGAATTGATCTATATACTAAAAGTATATAGAAGTAATCTAGAAAACAATCATCTTTTCGAGACTTATGATGATATGAAAATTTTTTATAAGGAGGCATCAAATTTCAACTTGAACAGTTTTGAATTATTACACAGTTCATCAGTGGTTGAATAAAACACAAGTATACTAGAGTATATTTCAGTGCTTCTACTTTAGACACATAAGAACGACTGACTAGTTATTCTTATAATATTTTATCTTCACACCCCAGACCTATTCGAGGGCATTGTAAAAATCCATTGATATAAGATTACGGCGCACGTAGGAATGCACAATCATTATCCTAAATAAACATGGTCATAAATAAGTAAGACCCTTCAGTTTTATTCGTTTCCCTTG
>WOGP01001363.1:0-19417 GCA_015342065.1 Leptinotarsa undecemlineata | reverse complement strand
ATATGATAACTGATCTTGATGATATAATTATCAACATTGTTTGTTCTTCAGCTACACCATTACCAAAGACTTCCAGTTTTCGCAAACATTCCCTATCAGATAATGAGTGAGCAGCTAAAAAACAAGATACATGTGCCTATCAGAAATGAAGTTCGGTGGCATCTCCCAGCACTCATGAATATATGACGTTCCACCTGCTAGAGTAGTGGTACGACCCCACCACAAGAAGTACTTCTTGCAGACGACGTCGAGGAAAAGAAGCAGTTCGTCGCTCGCCAAAGCATTCCTGTTGTAGTTGTGACCGTGAAAGCAACGCAAAGCACAAGGCCAAGGACGGCAGAGCCAGTGTCAGTGTCACCTTACGCAGAAGAAGCAGAAGCACGCCGACAAGTTGCATCGATTATTATTGGACCGTGATACACGGAACTCGCGGGAGCTGAAAGGTAGGTGGAATTTATGCTCGATATTGTGCCGATTCATACGGTGTCGTCGAGATAACATTTATGGGGACGTCCCAAGAAATGAATCTTCATTATTTGAACGTTCTTTTGAACTTGCGGAATTATTTTGATAAATATTTTTTGGAGATAGCATAAAGTACAGAATTAAAGAAATTGAGGATTTTTTTATCTTCGATAGTAGTTTTCAACAGGAAAATCTTCTCGGATTCGAAATTCAGTGAATTCGTGATGTGAATTTATTTTGGAGCCAAATCACTTGAAACAATTTTTCAAGATGAAATTTCTGTAAATTATATTTTGAGTTTGAAGATATTTTGGGTTTCTTTAAAATAATTTTTGAACTGATACCATATACTCGTTCTTGATACATATCACATATACGAAACTTGAAGAAGGAACATGAGAAGGAAAAAATATATATTATGAGGTAGAATTTTCACATTTGTATCTTGATGTTGAAAATATATTTCCATAGTAGGTTTCTAATAGAAAACCCGTTGAACTTTAATGAAGAAGATAAATGAAAACGATTTTGCATATTATTGATAATGATATTGTGAGAAGGTTTATATGAATTTCTGCATCTACAAATCATGTAATGAAAATGTGAACTATTGAATTTTCGTATAATGCTATAAAAATGATGAAAAATATTCTAACCACCCTGAACAAGAGAACATTCTCAAGAAAATAGTGTGTAATAAATTATGTTTCATGATGAAATAACATACCTTGGATTTTCATCATATATACTCGAATCTGAAATTGCATTTTATCAGGACTGGATTGCTCTAAATGACAAAATGTGTAAATGTTCTACTATAAATTACTTATAATATCCACCGAAGAATTTTTCCGATTCAATTTTTCAAGATACAAAGTTTTTCACCTAGCTTCCTTCTTCTACTTTTCAAGAGAGAAATAATAAAAAATATTCAGAAATGACACTTTCCGTAAAAAGTTATTTACTTATAAAAATTTTCATTAGAAATGCAAGTTCACAAAAAATACAAATCTATTATGAGAGTTCATGTAAATATTCAAGAATAATAAAGAAATTGAAAAAGTAAGACATTATGAAAACATATCCTTCATGATTTCACAATGTATAAAGTAATATCGAACATTATCATAATTTTTTGCGTTGACCAAAAGCTGACTACCAGAAATATTTATCCTTGCATGCTGTGATATTTCGAATCCACCAAATCATTAATCTACTGACTTTGGCAATTTAAAGATCAGTAACATTGTTTGTTATCGTACCCAATATTACCTAATGTTACCAATATTACATTCAGCAGCGTACATTCAACCACCGTTATAAGTTAGTATGTAATTTGAAATTTAATCATAAATATACACCAGAAATCACGATTAAGTGATCTTCTGGTAACACACATGTATAATAATAGTAGAAAATATGCTTGAGATGTTCAGTAATTTGTTCTCCCTTTTTTATCAAAAGTATCCGAAATACTTACTTCTCGAATACTGTATATACAATCTGATAAGAAGAGTAAACAGAAAAAAAATTTCATTGAAAAAAATTTCAAATTGCCAATCATATAATTTCATCTAAATAATTCTCACACATTTAAGAAAGGGTTAAACATTTATCTGACAACATCTAAGTAAGTATTCAACTTTTCAGTATCATTGTCGCTGATCAGTTGCAATGCTGAGAAAAGGAGAAGTATTGCGGAAATACTAGTGAAAATATATTGAATTTACTATCATTGTACTATATAAAACCATTGAAAATTGTCAATCACTCACAGTATGAAAAACACTTCTAGGTGAAAATCGCATATGGATTTTCCATATTATTCTTAAGTATTAAATTGGTAACCCATTGTAGTTATACGATATGAATGTGATAAATACAAGGTTTAAATATCTAGTAAAATGTCCGGGTTATCGATTTTTAGTTCATTTTAGGAAAGTTTGAGTCACAAATGATGAACTGGTAAAAGAATTTCACCGGTAAAAGTACGATATAGAACTTGTTCAAAAGCATCACTCTGATTTATTATTTACATTCTTCTATTTCGAAATATAGTAGTTACAGTTGCAAAAAAATCATTTTATTTCCAACACTACGTATTTGGTATGTAACCTAACCTACCTTGCAATTGCACTATTCCAAAATATAACGATCTATTAAATCGTAATGAATATAGCAAACATGATTTTGGGTTTATTAGATACTTTTATTTTTGGCTGTAATACAATTATCTTACCTTCCATTCGTAGCAAGGAGAAGAAATCAATTAAATTCAACGCTAACATTGATTGGCTGATATTTTTGGTAAAATACCAAAAAAGTCTGTTCCAAATCAAGTATGTCCAGAAATCAATTGTCATTTAACTCAAAAGGAAGTTATTTGATATCAAATACCCGTCATCCAAACTCCAAAAAAGATATTGTCATTACATCCTCATCGTAACTCTCCAATTACGTCCATAAGTAGTTTGATTCAATTGTGAAACGAACACTGTTTTCAAACAAACCAGTATTTTTCGTGAAAAAACATTTTCAGTGAACTTTATAACGTGCCACATTCTCATTCAATCTCGCAGATAGCGATTCAATGAAAGTAATTTCCTCAATCTGCATACCCTGTCGAGTACCCGCATAAAAAGTGAACTTCCTTCAATTTGCATCTCTCACACTACAAGTACAGTTAATTTACATGATCACATCGTCTTTACGATTATATAACTTGTATATCATCTCATAAATACCGTAAGAGATTCACTCATGATACGGAAAAAACGCCTTCATTAGGGAAAGTTTTTTTCTGGTGGGTTTCATTTTCTCTGAAGCGAAATAGATGATTGGAAATATTTGTTGAAGAGTGAAACATATAAACATTTCTAAGATTATTTTTTTGATGTCAGGAATGTTGGTTTCAATAGTGTCAAGAGTGTGCATGCATGGATTCAATTAGGAATCACACGTTGAAAATTAAGACTTCGTAAATCCTTAGCTCGCACAAGTTTCGACTTCTGAGGGTTTTCGTTCGTAGGGGTGCGATAGCTGGTTAACGGAAAAACAGATTTTGAACAGGTTTTTTAAAAAGATCACAAAATCAACGACAACTTAGTCAACTATGAATTGTGGTTGAAGAACGAATAAATGTATCCAATCCTAATTTCTTGAATATATAGAGTGGATTTTACTGTGTAAAACCTAAACACAAAATATCTTAAAGCTCCCAATGTATAAGTTTGTTATCAAAATCTTCAAGGATAATTGGGTCTGCTCTCAACTTATTAATTAATTTCTAGAGTATGCCACTAATGAAGAACAACAAAAAATAGGAAGGAATCTCCACAGGTAATAAGCCATAGAAGTGAAATATGTCATGAAACTAGTTTCACCTTACATATTTCATTATTTATGGAATTCATTATTGGTGGAGAAAAATTACAAGGTATATAAGTCAATTAACAAATTTACAACGGACGTTATTTTCTTAAATTAACCTCTCAGTAATGAAAAACTCCATAACACTTACTCTTATAATATATTGTACGATTTTTACTTGTTTTCTTGAAGAAACTGGTTTTCAAACAAAAAACCTGTGGAACAAGTGTACGCTATTAATGATCTGAGGAATTTTCATCATACCATGACATTCACAAAATGTCATTTATTTTCTATTCAATGCTGCAGTGGCACATAAATCACAGCAGATGACAAGACTTGATGAAATTTCATAAGAAACTCATTTGCTGCCCAACAGAGCAACTGTCAGAGTTGTTTATGAAATTGTTTCGAATACTGTTCCAGTTGTGAGATTTCGGAATAATGTTTTGATGAGAAATAACCTTTCATCGATGATCTGAAGATGTTGGTTGGTTGGTTGATTTGTAAGGGTACATGTATAAGTAATTTTTCGTAGAGAAGGCCATCAATTTTTTGTAAATCGCCACTAGATGGCGCTGAAGGACAAGTTTTTGAAAGCACTGTTCTATAACGTTGCGCACGCCTAAGTTCGTTGATTCTGATTCTGTCAAAACATTGGAACAGCAGCAATACAGCAACATAGTACTAGTAGTATACCAAATAGAATCTACAAAGAATATGAAGTCGATTATTCTTCTGGTATTTTTCTCAGGAGAATATTTTCCTAAATGTTAACATTCATGAACCCCGGTGGTCGAAGCATGCACATTTTTGAACAGGCTCAATACATACAATAAATTTAATTGCATGCCAATAGTTTCAAAGAATTCAGTAAGGCATTTTTCATCTGTAGGATATCTTTCGATTTAGTATAAACGGTAACAGTATCGCTTCGAAAATCACAATATATTGTTATGAATAATGTAATGTGTTATGATTATTTTTTAACATTCTCTAATGATAATAGAAATGTGAAGAAAATGTTCTGCCAATTTGGGGAAAATATTTATGTTCTTGACCTTCGTTTAGGATTGAATATCCTAATATTGGATTTTTTGAAGTCTGATTTACATGGGTTTTCCACCCTTATATAACGTAAACTTGTCTGCTTCCGAAAAGATCATCGTTCTATTTGAAGGTCAAATGAGCAAAATTTTTACTAATATTTTTCTTTGAGTTGCCTTTTATAACTGAAACATTTCATAATAAAATGCATAACGGAACTCATAAAACTTAGAGATTATATGATAGAATATTCTTGACATTGAATTAATTATTTGACTGTTGATTATAATTTGTCGATGCTATCAAGTTCGACTCGAAATGAAGAAGTATAAAGATTTTTTATCTCCTGATGGTTTATTCGTATATAATTTGAAATTACATCACACTTACTTACTGAAGATTTCTGTAACTATTTTCGCTTCACATCCAGATAAATTATGAAGACAAATTTTTTTCAATATTTTTTTATGGTGTATTAGTATTATCAAATGTTATCAAGCCACACAACAGTTTGCCATTGCACCATATCATATTTTCCTTGTGAGGTGAATCTTATCTACTGAAGCAAAGTGGCGGGATGTAAAATGCGCAGAAAATTCGCAAAAATCGGAAAGCGCAATAATTGCGCGCAGATGAAACTGAAAATACGCTTATTTTACGCCTCGTTGGCAACACTGTTGAAGTGTTCCATATCGGCAGTTTTATGAGTTTGATGTTTTACGGATTCGTTGGAAATGAAACGGGTTTGATGTGCTTCATCCTCCAAAGAAACCGGCCGTATAACAGGTGACGCTAGTAAAGTCATTTTTCTCTATGGGGATAAAGTTATCTGACCTCAAATAAGCTTCAATAATTCTTTCAGATGTTGATTTGAACTAATGAAAAATGCATGAGCTGAAAGTTACTTGGAAATGGAAATGACAAAAATAGATATACACTTAGGTTCGGTATGTTCGAAGATAATCATAAATATCAGGAATGGTCATTTGAATTGAGTAGGGAATAATTTTCAGGAGCGATTTGTTTTTTGGAAAAAAGCTTTCTTGTTTTCTACGTTTTTATCATTGAACAAAAATTGTGGAAAATCTGTATCTAGCTTTCTTATGCGTGAAATTTGTTTTAATTCCCAAAAGTGATTTTCATGTAATTCCATAATTATATGAAAGTATTATTTTCTCCTTCCGTGTGATTCAATGTTCACGTGAAAATTATTTTTTCGAAATGATTTTTTTCTTCTAGTTTATATCTGAAAGAATTTTCTATTTTTGTTCTACATATTCCCATGAAGTTTTCTTTGAGTTATTTCATTTGGAAGTTTCCCACTTTCTGGTTTGATGATAGAGAACTTAGAAAAGATTTCTTGTGGTAATTGTCAGAATAGGAAACATTAGAAAAATCCCAGATTTGTCACATGATATAGTATTCATTTTCATTTTCTAATTGTTTGTACCAGATAAACGAATACTCATTTGTTATTACTACTAACAAATGAAATCAAAATAATTGAAATCGATTCGAAACAAAATACTGTGAAGCCTTTATGTCCAGAATATTTTTTCTGTTTTGATGCACAAATTATATGTCACAACATAATTTGTTACATGAGCAATTTCTACATGGTTATAATTAGTATTCTCTGGTTTGTAACAGTTGCTATAAATTTTTATATATTTTTATGGCAAAATGAAAATTCAAGAACCTCTCATACGTGCAGTAACTGAATAGAGACATAAAGCCACGATGATGTTCGTCGTATGCGTAATGTCAAGGATTTTATTCAAAATATGATTCACGACGTTTCCGAACTGAGTATTTCAGGTTGAAATATTTTTGGAAAGATAAAAGGCACATAAACATCTCCTTCACTTCACACGCTCATATTAGCTTTCCTTGAATGATTGTTTGTTTGTTACCGACTCCATTGGAGTCGATTTTGACTAACTTCAAACAGACATAGGTATTTTAAACTGTGTATACTTATCAAAAATTGGTGACAATATGATAATTTCATGAGTTTTTCTCATTATTCTGATCAGGATCGCCAGGATTGCTCTCACACTGTCTCTGTGCGTCTCTGTGTGCACACACTGTCCGTATATATTTTATATTGAAACAATTGGGCTTGAAATAGCAAGCCAAACTGAAAAGTGGAAAATGAATGATAGTTCAAGTTGTGTTGATAGCAACACAAACTAAAAAATAAAAACTAATTTGAAACTAATTTATTTGTGCATGGGGTGCCAATCTGGCAAACAGCTCCTAACCAAGTATTTATAACAATGGATATTTAGTACTCCACGTTTTTTTACAATAGATACATTCTGATTTCACACCTGTTATTGAAAGTCATCAGATACATCAAGTCAAAGGACTTATTATCGATGTTGAACACAATCTTAAACTAGTTTCGAATTATTTTTTATTTTTCAGTTTGTATTGCTATTAAAGCGTTTTATTTTACTTTTTTGAACTTTTATTTATCATTAACACGCTTTTATCATCTTCACTTGTATGTGTTTGTAACTGAAAAATAAAATATTTTGTCAGTTTCGAATTATTTTTAATTTTTCAGTTTGTGTTGCTATTGAAGCGTGTTTCTCTAGTTTTCAAACTGATATTTATTCATGTAGGCGTGAAACAGTTCTAGTTTTAATTTTTGGCACCTTTTTACACATATTTTTGCTGGCATAGTTAACTGTCTAATAAATCACACAATTCTTGTAGATATTATATCATCGCACCTGAAGTTACTATTGTTTTGATGAATTGTCTTGAAAATGTATTACTATGAAACACAATATAGCTGGACAGCAAACAAAACTAACAAATAACAGAAAAAACCATCAAAATATTATATGAAGATATAACTGACTGATAAAAACATTCAGTGCAAGAGGAATAGTTCAATATTTTATTATTAAAAACTAATTTGGTGCAGCAAAAATGTTTTTTTCAATAACCGGAAAATGGCCAATTCATTTGAATAATATAATGCACAAATAGGTGGAGGTTGATATTAACAATGATATATACGTAATTGCTGAATACCAAATCTACTGCACAATAAAGTAACGTTTCAAATCGATAAATGAATGTCAGAAAAAATTGAAGACGTGAAGGAAAAATATGAAGTGGAAATGTGGTGAAAACTTCAAAGAATTCTCTCATTCATAGAAATTCCATTTTATTTTGAAAATGATGTTTTTATTGTATAATAAACTTGTTTGAAAGTAATCTTTTCTAAGATGAATGTATCTGAGCTTTTTTGTGTATTTAATTCAATGCTTTGTGTGTAGATGATAAAAGTGGAATGTATTATACAAACACCACGAATACCAACCAATTATCTACACTTTTGTATTCAACACTATATGCCTGAAAACTTTGGACATATCAGTATTCAAGAAGTAAATCATAAAATTCCACGGTACTGTTTCAAATTTGTTAAAAATAAAAGAACAAGAGATCGATGAAGATTCAATTCAAATTTATTTCATACGGAGTAATGACCGGTCACCATAAATAATTCTTCCACGGCGTTTGAATTCGTAATTTGTCTACTTCAGTGATTAACGAAGATTGTATTTGCCATATGCTGCATTCAACTTTCATTTAGACAAAAACTAGAAGTGATATTTGTTATATAAGCTACTGTTTACACAAAATGTTGAATGAATACAAACAGAAGTTTTATTTGAGATGGAAGAAAAATAATTGTTGAATTTATCACTGGCAAATATGTTGATTGAAAGTAAACTTTCGACTCTGTTCGATAGTTCAGTCCATATGATAGGATGAAGATGAGTTGTATGAAACAAGAGTGTTTTGAAATGAGTTGAAGATTAAAAAAAATGTGTACTTCATCTTCACTTTTATATTCATCTCGAAATCGAGTACCGAGTTTTTTTATTTACATAACTAAAATAGTTTTGTATCCTATAGTAATATGATACTTGGAACATAAAATTATGAAAAATATTATGTCGACTCAATTTTCAATTTAGCAATTGAAGAAATAAGTTGAATATCATCATTTTGCGAATAGCCCTGATTTTTGTATTTTTCTTCATATACTTCTTCAATGGATAATGAGGAAACTAATTTTTTGTGTGAACACATTGAGATTTGTATTAACGAGATAATATATCTCACCAAACACGTTATTGCATATGGAATACCACATTAGAATTGGTCTGCAAAGATGATGAAAAATAAATCATTGTTCCTCTTAGAAAGAAAAAGTATCAAATCTCAAGTTCTTAAAAATTATTGGAAAATGATATTAGAAAACTACTTAGAGTCTCAAGTTTCATGAAAACTATATTTTTATTACTTTCTCGTCATAATCAATAATGATAACTTTCATTTACATTTACATGAATCTACTGCATAGTTTACATTTATCTAAATGATTGGTTTCATTTTCTTGTACTTTAGGTATAAAGATGTTACCTTTTCCAATTAGTTTTATGTTTCAGATAATATTTCCAAAATACAAATCATGATTTTTATAAACCTGCAACAAAAATTAGTTGTCGCTCCGGGGTGACTTCATTGATTCCAGTGGCGCATTTGTTTTTTCACCTGCAGGAAAACCGGAAAAAACCTACAGCACCACATAATCTGAAGATCTTAAAAAAAACACGCAATTTTGGAAAAGTCATTTGAATTATATTATAATTTCAAAATATTAGTCACTGAATTCTCATAAATCACTGACATTTTTGCCTCAATCTGTGTCTTGAAAGATGAAAATTATACTAAACAGGTGATAAAAAATTATGATGAAATAAATATATAGAATCACGACCTTGACAACAATGTTTCGTTTCAATGGAATAATATTTCTGAGAATTTAGTGCCTACTATTATGGAATTGTGAGGTCCTGGAAGTATAATTTTTTAGATTGAATGTCGAATATTTTGAAAATTTTGTGAAATGAAATATTGAAGAGTTTTTATGAAATGTTTCTATGATTGCATGAACAACGTAAATCTATTATGAAATATATGATGCTCACTCAAAAAAAGTAATTTCAACGGAGAACTCCAAACTTCAAATTACTCAGCTGTATCATTGTTACGCTGCCAAATTCACATAATTTTTCTGTTGATATTTTTTTGCAATATCCACGGTTTCCAGAGCTATCCTGAATAATTTCTAGAAACAGTTTCATGAGAAATTCATGAATTGCCATCATTTCTCCGTTATAAATTGGTGAAATGTATGTTTTCATTAACCAAGGGATCCTCATAAGTCGAAATGTGTGTGAGGTGAAGATTAACGAGGTATTATCTCCCATTGTGGGATTCGTATCAAATACAAAAAAAACTAATTAATACAGTGTATTGTATAATTTTCACTATAAAGGGTTTTACAAAAAACGCGACACGTGTTTCGCTAAACAATAGCTTTTTCAAGCTTCCTCAACCAGTTTATGCTTTCACTTCAAAGGGTTTTACAGAAACCGCGACACGTGTTTCGCTATACAATAGCTTTCTCAAGCATAAACTGCTCGAGGAAGCTTGAAAAAGCTATTGTATAGCGAAACACGTGTCGAGGTTTTCTTAAAACCCTTTATACTAATAAATAAAAAAACTAACCAATAAATAAACTAATTAATACAGTTTATTGTATGATTTTCACTATAAAGGGGTTTACATTAACGAGACACGTGTTTCGCTATACAATAGCTTCCTCAAGTATAAACTGCTTGAGGAAGCCTGAGGAAGCTATTGTATAGGGAAACACGTGTCGCAGTTTTTGTAAAACCCTTTATAGGGAAAATAATAATAATTAGTTTCTAATATGGATTTTCATCATGTTCAGTTCTCTTCAATCAAATACAAGAACACTGAAAAACTTCAATGATAAACATCGGGGTTGATAAAATTATTTGTTAACTTTCTATACCCTCATATCAAGATCACTTATATATGACTGTATACCTTTGGGGCTTTTTGATAATAATATATTACAAACAATTCCTCTGAGGAGCATATAGACCAATTGAAGATTGTTATGTATTACTGCTCTCTTAATAACAGCGGTTTCTCTCCAGCAGTCAATGGCATCACTTCCGCAAACGAGATGTGTCGAAGATTAAATTTCAGCTATTCACTTTTCACGCTGCCATTTGAATAAGTCATTAACTTTGTTATTCCTTTCATCGTGCTAATGTGAAAATATAATACACTTCACATATATGGCTCGAATGAAAAGAGCGTTCGAAGTTTTACGCCTTTTGCACAGATTTATTGATTTTCATTTTGTATTTATGGGTATCTCAATTCTAAAGGCACCATAACCGTGGTAATTGTACATTGAGTGGAATATCGGTATTGTTCTGGGAGATGGAATGAACGTGCTTGTGTTTGATCGCTAATGGAAGTATTTTATTGTAGGCAGTGTTATAAAATAAAACACTGAAATGAAGAATCGTAATCATGCGTTATAGGGCTATTATTGATGAATCCTCTCGTGTTATTTTCATGCTTCTGAAAAACAGGAATTCAATCTCATTAGAAAACAGTTCTACCCACACTCTCTCAACCCTAACTATTTGAAACATTGAGTTCACAAAATTTTATAAGAACAAATTGATGGATGTAGCCTTTACTACGTGGTAGGAGATCATAATGATCCTATAAGGACATGTCCTATAAGGACATTTTCAAACTTATGCATTGATTTTAATGTATAAGTTTGACATCTCATAGAACATTTTCAAACTGCAGTAACGTGGTGAAAAACATGGATAGTTTCGATTCTCCTTTCTGCTTTATGAAAACGTTCAAAATAACGATGTTTATACAGGGTGAGTCAACAAGATTCCCTCCGTCCATAGTTATCAGGGAAAACAATTTCTTGAATTGCAAAATTTTCTTTCGCAGTCATATCGATGAGTAATATCTTTAGAAATGATTTTATCGCATACTGGGTGCCTATATTGCAGACAATATTTTTTTAATTCACCACCCGCATGTCTACGGCAATTAACTGGATTTTTCTAGGAATAGCTGGTCAACATCACTATATAATTTCGAGAATCTCAACTTTTGGAAACAATATACAGGGTGCTTGGTAAAACCAGTCAAGTTTCATTCATTTTCAGACATAATTCACTTTTTTCAAATGGAATACCCTGTAGTTTTCTCATTCATATGAAATGTTTCAACATTTCACATATTTTTTATCAAAGGTATTCTATACGAGAAACAGATATTTTACAAATCACACCCAGTGTTTTAAATGTTGTAACCACAAAAAATGTATTGTTTCATTGATTGACTGACACTCTTATTTTAACGTACAGCCGAAGCTAGAATCTTGAAATATGCAGGTATGTTTTTTGAATAGCAAAAATAAGTATCAAGAAAGGGAATCAGGAATTTTCGCCTCCAAGGAGTTCAAAGATTTTATTGAGATTCATCAGTTTTGAAGTTGAAAACCTGAAGCTTCGGGTTGATATAAAAATATTGAAACTATTCGTTTAAAATAGTCTGTCACGAATCATGATAAGACAAACCAAATTCTACGTGGGCGAAACCGCCTGAAACCGCCTGAAACCGCCTAAATTTTTATAAGAATTTGACAGATATTTTAAAATGTGCATTGTAAAAAGTATCCAATTCAATTGTATCTATGGCTCAGGTGCATATAGTAATATACTGATTGTATAGTGATAATACGTTTATTTAGCTATAAAACTACCACAAACAAATATCAAATAACACATTACAAACACTTTATGATTGTCCATATGATGAAAGAATAAAAGAGAATGGATATTTCAATAAAGTTGTCGAAATATTACTCAATGTAATCAATATTATTTTATAAAAAAATTCAACGTACGATTTTTATACTCTACAAAATTTCTTACATTTTTTAATTCCTAATGGCAAACTTCAATAGAATGATTGATTTTGTCCAAACCTTGTGCTATATTTCTCCAATCAGATTGGATGTTACTTTAGAACTGTATATTATATTTGAGATATTCATAGATTCGAATGAAAATATGAATGTATTGTCCATCTTCAACTGAAAATTTCAAGCCCTATTCTGTAATTTGAGTAAAATTTCCATCAAATTCTCAATCAGTGGAAGTAAAATTGTTGAACAATTTTGAAAATGAGGCTCTATGAAAGACTTAAATTTGCTGAATGTTGTTTCATTTGTTAACTTTTTCCCCATGCTCATTGAAATTTATTGGGCCATCTGATAATACACCTGAATATTTATGTATTGAAACAATTTAAATTTTTTTCATTTCCAATCAAGATATATCTGAAATGCTGTATTTGCCTTTGTCAAAGTGACATACATTTCGAGACACTTGGATACAGTTTCAACTTGTTGAAAGTCTACCAGGTTTCCATAAATTTGATATATTTTTATTGAGAAACAATGATTTCATCTACCGAATTTCCTGTTCCATAAATCAATGTATCATTCGCAAATAGCTTTATTTCACATTTTTTTATAATTTTACAAATATCATGTATATGTAGAATGTATAATAGGGGTCCCATAAGAGGCCCTTGTGAAATGTCATATTTTTTTACATATTACTTGAGATTTCATTGTTTGATAGTTTATTGTTGTTAACTGATATTAATATTGGCTCTTCAAAATTGAATAAAAAATATAATAGAATAATTAATGAAGTTCTGACGAAAATTATGAAACTGAGCCAATATACTATCATAAAGTCACCTTTCTTACTAAATAGCCTAAATAATAGCAATTCTTCATTAAAATTAATTAATTAAATTAAAATTAATTAAAATTTGTCAAATCATTTCCGATACACAAATTAATGACTCATCTGTTAACATCCATTGAACGTACCGTAGTAATATTTCATAGTTATTCTGTTTATCGAATAAGGTAACTGATCTTTGGTTTCATAATTATACAGAACGACAATACTGTACCCATCTGTTGCTGTTTTAATTAGCTACTACGTAACTAAAATCCATAATTTCCATTTGTACCATTTGTAGGACCTAAAATATATCCTAGGAAAAAAAGACGAATTCTCTTACTACACCGTATAGGTATCTTGTCAACAAATCTCTCGCTCACATTGATTTCTGATGAGCATTCGCGATTGCACATCCACCGTTATATTATTCAGAAAAATTCGATCGGATGCAGCAATAATCCATTACGTTACTCAATGTGAGTTCACCGAAATAATGATAATATTCAACACTGACATAAGCACCGTAGAAATGCTTGAAAATATGAAAAAGTTCACCTATACTCGACTGCCGGCCGTAAATCAAACTCTCATAATATTATCGGAGGACACGCCAAACCTGTATATAATTATTTAGTTAAACCAACGGACCCAGCGTACGGTACATACGTTGTGCCAATGCTGAAATAAAATACCTATGGTCAACTTGTACCTTCAACCACGTTCGCCCAATACAGAGTGATACAAGATGATGTGGGACGTTGGAACAGTTGGGAAACGCGAGGAATGTAAATCAGACAACTGTTTTTATGAGCTTCTTATTCACAATATGAATTCACAGGTATATTTATTAGTCATTCTTGAATAATTTCACATAAAACAACTTTTCAATTGTCCCCAATAAGTAAATGTAATATTTGGGCCAGTTTATTGAACCCTTTTTTCTGTAACAATTTTCATAATTGAACTATACTTTAAAATAAGGTGGGGTACTATCTCTACATGCGAAGCTCTCTGGCTCACAGAGACAGACCTGTCTGGCCAACAGTGATGCAGTTAGTACCACACCGTCAGCGGCCATGGAGATCTACCTCCTTTCCACATTTTTCTGGAGAGAAAGGCTAGATGGACTACATATAGACTTGTGCACATTGCCAATTGCACAAATCAATTTGATGCAGAGTGCAACAGACTGTTGGTTGCCACTGGAAGTAACAGCATTCTGGAAATGACCTCTGACTGCATGCCTCCAACTGTCAACTACGAACTGCCTTATAAAGTACTCTTCCCGAGTAGAGAGGGTTGAATCCTCCGGGAGAAGGAAACAATTTAGAGCAGATAGTTGGATCAAAAACACCTTCCGGTTGTGATGCAGCAGGTGTTATCAGTCGCAGACCTAGGACAGCGATATCAACCTGGCTAGTAAACTATACGACTGTATTTCAAGCGGAAATTTAAACTATTGCATTATGTGCGGAGAGATTGGAAGAAATCAACCTCATACACAAGTCAATTGAAATATTTTCGAGCAGTCAAGCGGTGTTGGAAGCTCTTGTTTTCTACCGAGCGAAGTCTAAATTGGTAGCAACTTGCCTCGATAGGAAGACTTAACAGATTGGCCAGTATCGCCTGGACTGGCCTGGACCAGAACCTGATATTGGCATCGCTTTAGGCTTTGCCAACCAAAGATTGAACACCTGGATGGCAAGAAAATTCATGGACTTCTGTCAGAGTCTTTCAGGATTGACTCACTTCAAGGCATTTATTCACCTTTCGAAGCTCCAAACCAAACAGATGTTGGACTACAGTAGCTTCGTTGAGAAGGGGTTTATTTGATCGAGTGTTGATAGTACGTATCAATGTTTCTATTCAACAAAATTATTATATCAAAATATATCAAACCGAATCGTTTGGCAAAAGATAACAGATAACGATAAGTCATATTTAGGACTTTTCATATCCTAATCTACTGACAAAGTATTCAAATCCTCATGAGATGACCAAACTCATGACTCAAATCAAATATTTACAATTACGGTTAGTCATTTACTCAATGGTATCGAGTATCAAGCTGTCATAAAATATGGGTTTTTGATGAGTTGAATTCTGTGTATGGGGATTCTGCACCATCATTTATCACAGTGACAATTTGGGCAGCTGAATTCAAAAGTGGCCGAAAGAGCTTGGTAGACGATTAACGTTCTGGACGTCCAAAAACTGCACCTACCGACGAAAACATCGTCATAGTTCACCAAATGGTGCTAGACGATCGCGGAATTGGAGTAAGAAAGATAGCAGAGGTTATATGCATGTCAAAAGAACGTGTTTGTCACATATTGAATCAACATTTAGGCATGAGAAACCTGTCCGCGAGTTGGTGCCGCATGTGCTCACGTATAACGCTCTGTTGGCGCAATTTAGGCGCCAACTAATTGGATACACCATTATACGCCCGAAACAAAAATACAGTCCAAACCGTGGACTGCAAAGGGAGAACCAGCTCTAAAAATAGCAAAAAATGTTTTTTCGGCTGCGAAAGTGGATGGCGACTATTTTTTGGGATAGTCATGGAGTTATTTCAATAGATTATTTCCAAAATTGAAAAATTATCACAAGAGCATACTACGCACCATTACTTGACAACCTGAATGCAGAACTTGCGGAAAAACATCCACATTTGCAGAAAAAGAAAATTCTATTTCACCAAGGCAATCCACCATCTCACACCTCAGCGGATGCCATGGCGAAAATACACGAACTACTATTTGAACTGCTTGACCATCCGCCGTACTTACCAAATCTAGTTCTCATCTGAAAATTGCGCTCAAAAGACAAAGATTTTTGTAAACAATAATTTCGCAAAGGAAAACGCCGAATACCATTTGCACGGGTTACAGAAATAAAAGCATCGCTCGGCGGGCGAAGTGCGTAGAGTTGAGAGGAGAATATGTTAGAATAAAATTCTGCAAAAATGTCTTATACTTTTAATAGGTCAGAAACTTTTCAGATCACCCTCTTAAACAACTTCTCTTCAACGAACCTCAGGATATTAAGAAAGTCTTGTACCTAATCATGAAATAGACTGCAAATTTCGTTTTCAAAACTTTTTAGCTGAACTGAAATTAATGATTTTTATTTAATCTGGACCTAATTCTATTGACACAGTTAGGACACTTTCACTTGTGAAATAACTTTTTATACCAAGTACACTGAATAAAGAATATTCTGAAAAACTATGGAATGAACTCTCAATTATATTTTATACAGGGTGTAACATAGGTACGTTAAAATATTCAAATGACGTATTCCTGAGATCATTTCAAGAACAAACTTGTTTCCGGAAATGTTTCGTTTCGGAGATACAGGATATTGAAATTGATTCATTTGATCTTTTTTTTTAAATCACCTGTGCAAAAAATAAGTTATTTGCACGAAATATAGTATCTGGGGTTTTTTGGTGGGACTACTTTACCAAAGTGTTATATTTACTTAGCTCCTCGGCTGTATAATCTTATTCCAGCACATATCAAATCTATCTTTGTCATTAATATGTTCAATAATGATCTCAGGTTTGCCTAGAGCACGGATACACCAATACAAACATATTACTACAATGTATAAATGTCTGTAGAAGATGTATGTGATTAGAGTTATGTATTCTGTAGGTCAACTTCTACATGGTTTGTTTGTTTTTTTTTTATTAAAAAAAAATATAGGGTATTTGTTTGATTGATGTGTGAGTGATGTTCGATGTGATTTACCCATTGCGATTGTATCATTATAGGTATAACCTAAATGTTTTATTTATATTACCTATATGTAATTTGGATGTGATATCTGAATATAATTTTTCTAGTACTTTTTTGTTCATGCTAAATGTTTTTATTTATATTGACTATATATGATTTTAATGTAATATCTGTATACAATTTTTCTAGTACTTTTTTTCTTCATACCGTAAGAAACTTTATTTTTTATATTTCATTCATTATAATCTATTGTATACTAAAATGATATAGCCCACGCACAGGTTTATCTTTCTGTGGGCACTATATTTATTTGTATGTATATGTATTGTGTATTTCAAATTGAATGGCAAATAAAATGCTATATTATATTATTATTATCCTAATCTCATATTGATTTTCATGTAACATCTAGAAGGCGCTGCGTACGCTGTCATTATTTATTTCAAATTGCCCTAACACTTTTACCAGGAAACTTTTGATACCTTTCGTCAGAAAACTTCATTTCTACACCGTTTTCAAACGGTACACTCTTTCAACAACGCTGGAGGTGATCGTTTGAGAAATATTTACAATTTTTCATATGTATAGATGCATATTACTTAGCGTCTAGGCCGCTGAATGGAGTTGCTGAGAACATTACAGAAACTAAGTATATGGTGGATCTTGTCAAAGTAAACAACTTTCCCTATTAAATGTTTGATAAAAAAAAGTAAAATTGCAAAAAAGTTTGAAAAATTTCAACAATTTTTATTTCTAAACCGAATGTTTTTTCGATAGCCATTTTAAAGGAAAAAGTTGTTTATTTTGACGACATGCTTATTGTTTGTAATGTTCTCAGTAATTTCACTTAGCGCCCTAGGAGCTAAGTAATATGCATTGATACAGAAAATTGTATATACAGTGTGATCCATTTTTAATGGAAACACCCCCTAAAATTTTAAGTTGTGACTCGATTTTATTTTTTTTTTAAATGTCAAGTACTAAAAGGTCTACCTTGGGACATAATTTGAAATGTTTATTAAAGTTTCAAGGCATATTACGATATTTTTTCTTAGACGAAAATCGGGATATTTTATTAGCGATTTTTTTATTGAAAAAATCACTACGCCACTGGATTCAGAGTGCCTCTAAACAGGTGCGACCAAAATTTCATGAAAAAATATTCATTATTAACAAAGTTATGACAACTCAAAATTTCGAAAACTCACACAGCTAACAGTCACAAAAACACCCCATATCAACAGATATAGCCATGAGAACTTTTTTTATGATTTCAACAATAAAGTGCCGCCGGATTAAAATAAAAACAAATAGCGTAAATATTTTTAATGAAAATAATGGAATTACATTCAAGTTTTCACGCAAATTAACTAAAACTAAAACCTAATAGTTCAATTTAAATCTTATTTGCCATGGAAATGATATTACTGTTTAAGTCTTGTGAAAGATTTAAGTGTACTATTGTCAACAATATTCCCCTTACAGTTCTTCGAATTATTTTGTGTCATGGCTGCAAGATTGAGCGTAAGAGAGAAAATTGAAATTGTACGCCTTCCGAGAGATGACGTTAGAAGTGCTAGAGAGGTTTGTAGAGTATTCAATGAGAGACATCCAGATCGTCCTCGTATTAGCTGCGCTGCGTTACGGTAAATAAAATAAATAAAATATTCAATGAAACTTTTCGAAGATGTCTCAAGGCGAAGAATATTAAACCTTTCAAGCCAACATTTTTACACAAACTTCAAGAAGGCGATGAAGCAAGACGCCTGGAATATTGTTTATGGGCCCAAGAGGAATATTTAAACAATAGAAATTTCCTTAAAAATATTTTATATACCGACGAAGCCACTTCCACTACAAATAGAGTAGTGTCATCACAGAATTGTCGCTATTGGGCATCGGATAATCCTAACTGGGTAATAAACTGTAAAACCCAGTATTCCCAAAAAATCAACGTCTGGTGTGGGATATTGAACGAACGAATTATTGGTCCTTTTTTTGAGAAAAATATTAATGCGCAGGGGTTTCTAGAATTTTTAAACACAGAGTTTTGGGTTTCTATATTCACGAGCAGCC